>JAPMLY010002665.1:0-39213 GCA_026401115.1 Tetraselmis chui
CACCAACATCGCCAACCCCGAATACGACCACGAATGCATGAGACGAGCCATGGAACACGCAATCACCAGCGCACACCTCACAGCCCCTCACACACCCAGCGCAACCATCCTCATCCTCCCCCGATGGGAACACACACCCTACCGCCACTCCAAATACATCAACTCCCCATACACCCACCACCTATACACCCTCCCCAACGACGCTAACACATTCCTACCCCCCGACCAACACACCGGCAACCCCACCCCTACCCCATTCGGCACACGATGGATGGTAGACATATACCTCGTAGCTAACCCCCTCGCACTCTCCACCCTCCCCCCACCCACAGCCATGACAGCACTTCACAATACTCTCGAATCTATATACGACACTCACCTCCCCAACCCTATCATCGCCCCCCCTCCTCCCCACCTCTTTGACACCTACTCACCCCACTCAGCAGGTATATACCACCGCCCCCCAAACCCAACTCACCCCCTCACATACCCCCTCCCGGACCGCGTACATCTAACGTACCCCCCCACCAGAGGCACCCCTGCTTGGAACTGGCAGGACTTTGTCTACACAGACGGCTCGAAAAAAGGCGGCTCGACCCCCCTCGGAGCAGCAGCTACCCACCCCGCCTCGGACACCAAAGTCAAAATCCTGGTGACCTCTACCCCTCCCTCACATACAATAAATCGCGCTGAACTAGCTGGCATAGATATAGGCCTCCAACTCGGCCGCACCCACCTCCTCACGGACAGTGCGTGCTCCCTCCGCCTCATTCAAGGTTACTTAACATGCCCTTCCGCTTACCGCCATAATATTCACCGCGACACCCTCCTCTCTATCACACACACCCTTAAAACCCGAAGCGAAGCAGGCATCCGTACACACCTCGGTAAAATAAAAGCCCACAACCACTCCCTAGGTAACGACCTCGCGGACACCCTCGCCAACCAAGTAGCGGATGGCCACCCACCCGATACCACGTACACCACCGGTTCAGAAGTCACGATAGGCCACTGGACATGGCCATACACCCTCATCCCACAAACCATAGGGGACCCCACTCCCTACAGATACACCAACCTCAAATCCGACGCACACAAATACAGCACAATACACACACACACTCCTCTCTCGCAAACAACCAAACACGGAGCCCTCCTCGCCCGCGCCGCGTCGGACGGCGCCGACTTTTCTTACCACAAAAACCACTCAACTCTCACAAATATACAATTCACACACAAACAGGAATTCATGTGGGGTGTCCACAACACCCGCCTACTTACTCACAACCCCACCCTGCGCTGCCCCCTATGCGGCCAATTTACTAGCAACGGCCACATGGCCGGTAACTGCCCCTCAATGTCTGGTCTAAGACAGGACCGTCACAACAGCGCTCTACAACTCCTACTCTCCCTACTGGAACGCCACAACGGAGGACGCTGGGAAACCATCACCGCAGACTTCGGTAACAAACCCATAAAATCGTTTGAATCCCCCACCCATATCCACACTCCACTTGACTGCCACCCACCTCACCCCACACACATGCCCACCCGACTTGTTGCTGCCGACGAAGGACTCTCGCCTGACTCCCTAACCTCATGCCCCGCCGTCCTCCCCCCTGAGATTCTCCCCCCCCTGCTTCATCCCCCGGCACACAAACCTGACTTCATCCGCATCCTCGAACCCAGATTCGTTGGTCACTCCAACGGTCGCCGACGTTATGCATCCATCAAAAAGATTCAGATAGGGGAATGGAAGTACTGCACAGACACCAACCTCACTCACACAGCCGACCTCATACGTGACAAATACACACCCCTTGCGAACGCCATCAGAAACCACTGGCCAGGCACAGTGGTCGACATCCTCCCCATAGTCATGAGCCGCACAGGTACACCGCACACCTCCACCATCACGAGTCTCACCTCCCTTCTCACCGCCCGCACAGACCCCCCTGATAAACTCGTCTCCAAAGCACGCCTCGACACTTCTCGCATTCTTACACAACTCCATACGCATACTGTCCAATGGCTGCATCACCTACTACGCATATACCGCATCAAGTCCCGCACGACCTCCCGCCGCGCATCCGCACATTGCCCCCACGCACGACCCTGAATGCACCCATCCTTCACCTCTACTTGCATCCTCCCCGGGGGGGAGTAAAACCCCCGAACACCCCTGGAGAGGTTGGATTAGGTGGTTAACGGTCTAGCCCTAACTTGTAAGTTCCCTGTATGGCATAGTTGGGAGGGCCCAGAGACAGCAGCCGACGCATCCGGCTTTTGGTGAAAAACCGGCGCATACGGTACATGTTGTAAACAATTTCAATTTCAATTTCAATATGCGAAAAGGAAACAGTACCTTGACGAGTTGATAACAATTTGGGTGGTCAAGCGATGTCGGCCATTCGGGATCATGGAGTCGGACACAGAGCTCAAGGATGTGATGTCTGCTATTTTGGGAGGCGCATATAGCGGTCCATGTCGTGTGTGTGTTACCATGTTGTGTGTGTGTCTTATGCATGTGTTTGTGTTTATCTGCTTGTGTGTGTGTAGGCTTGTATGTGCATCTACTTCGGAATGTGTGTGTATCTGTATGTTGTGTTCGTTTGTGTACCTATTTTGTATGCTCTCTACGTGTTCATGTGTGTGTGTGTATGTATGCAAATTTACCTGTGCATTTGCTATGTTAACTAAAAACGTGAATTGTGCGGGTTTAAGAATATGGACTTCAATGGCATTCGTCCCGACTTTGCGCCTACAATTTTGGCGGCTGCAAGAAGAGAATTTGGAGAGCAGTGGCGCACAGAGCCGGAAGAGGGCGAGGCAGAAGGCGGTGCTTATCCAAGCAAGGAAGCTACAGAGCTTGGCAAGCAATTGATGTCGTCGAAGAGTAAGTCTTTCACTGCTTTCCTTACCGGGGATTTGACTGGGCGTGTGACGCCCTCTATAGCCAAGCACGTGGAAAAGGATGACTTAGAGCGTTACCTTGAGCTGCCCCAAGAAACGGACAAGGACATTTGTGTGTTGACATGGTGGAAAACACATGCAGCTCTGTACCCCGACTTGGCTTTAATGGCGCGGCAGTACTTATCTATGCCTGCTACCTCTGCTGCATGCGAGCGTTTGTTCAACAAAGCGGGGCGAATGCATGACGCGTTCAAGAAGAACACCAAGGAAGATAGCCTAGAGGATGCCTTGTTAGTCTCATGTAATTATTGAATTATGTATGCGCGAGGAATATGGTTGTCACAAGTCTATATAAACTGTAAGAAATGGTTGTCTTAACCCTGTTTTCATCCATACTTTGTGCATTTAATGTTCATTTGGTGGACTCGCACTGGCCATGCAATATACCATTTGGCATTACTTGTCACATCATATGTGAAAAATGGTACTGCATCGGAATATGTTTCCCTATGATTGCAAGTGTCTTTTTTGAGCCGGAGGGCTATAAACTCACATACGTTGCTTGTGGCACTTGCCGGAGGGATCAAAAGCTTTGCTAAATTGTATGGGATAGACTGTTAAGTACTAAATATGTTTGCAGCGGGCAGAAAGTATGGGAAGTGAATTGTACGTATCTATTGTATGGGATCCAAGCATAAGCAAGCGGATAGAACTAGTAGAGATGTAAAAATTTAATTTGCAATACAAATTTCCCCCAAAATGCACAATTTGTATCAATTTGCATGAGTAGTTCGAGTACTTGTTGGAATCGCGAACCCAACGAATCCAACGGAACCAAAAATTTAGAAGTACTCATGTACTCGGTTCCGTAATCAAAAACACACGTACTCGCTGGATCCGAACCCTAGAATCACAGGTAATCGCTGGATCCGGACCCTAGAATCACAGGTAATCGCGGGATCCGGACCCTAGAATCACAGGTTATCGCGGGGTCCGAACCCTAGAATCATAGGCGGTTTAGGGTTTCCCTAAACCCTAAACCCCTAAGCATTCACATGACGCGATGGTCGGATTTCCCAAGACAAACGAACCGCGTCGCTAATTTGTTCATACCGTTATGATAGCCCTTGCGCCTGGCACGAAGACAACGCGAGAACATGCGCAAGCTAGCTAGGATGAAGTTATTTAAGCCTAGTGCAATGGAGGAAGGTGACAACCATTTGATCAATCCCATTGTTTGTTTACAATCTACATTAAGCACTAAACACTGAAACATCCTCTCTCTCTCTCTCTCTCTCTCTCTCTCTCTCGCTCTCTCTCTCTCTCTCTCTCTCTCTCTCTCTCTCTCTCTCTCTCTCTCTCTCTCTCTCTCTCTCTCTCTCTTTCCATATGCAGAAGCAATAACAGAACAAAATATATTTGTGTCAACAGTTAGCTCTTGACATGCAAACCGCCGCATCCAGGTAAGCCGCACCTGAGCGGCAAAGCAAGAGATCACGCTCTCTAGAAATAAGGAATTTAAAGAATAGCATGATTTTAGCATGTTGATGGTTCTGGCATTTTTTGGACGAGCCATTTTCCGTGTCACCACCAAGCTCACCTTCGACATGATGTGCTGGCTAGTGGGTGACCTCTGCAAATAAATCCCGTTATCTTTTCGCTGTCAATAGTACCCCGACGCGTCGTTATTACATGTGGAAAGCAAATGCACTTCCTTACGTTACATCCCTGTTTCTAGTATTGAACATATAATTGTCCCACGGTGCTCGCGTTCCGTCAGCACTACTTTAGAGCTATTTACTCGTCTCGTGCGTCGATTTTCTCCTCGTCACGCCCGACGACATCAATCAGTACATCCCAATCGCCTTCCACCACAGCATACCCAGACTGCCAAACACAGCGTAGTAGGTCGCCGTCACGACGCCACCCACGATGACGACTTCCTGCAAGGAATTCGCAACAGCCACAATGACTCATGCGCAAAGTGGAGCTGAACGCGCTTCAGGCGTAATACCGGCCCCACTCCAGATATTCTAGTCGATTTGACGTGGGATATCCAGAAAAAATATTATCTTTTAGATAATATATGCCAATTGTTTATCTTGAAGTACGTGCCATCGAAGGCTATCGGAGGATATTCGGCAAATTACTTTCGCGGGTGAGGTAAGTTGCCGTCTCATTGACAACTTAAAGTGATATTTTCTGCACAATCGGACATTCCGAACTCAATTCATGTATCCCACTCTTCACATGCTTATGTATTCGATATCGTTCCCCGCCAATGGTAAGCATTTTTGATAAACGCAAGACTTAGTTTGGTGGTTCCACGAGCCATAAACAGAGTCGGCACAAGGGTCAGTTTGTTTCGCGGGGGGGAGAGGGGGGGCGGCGGACCTTCAGCTTCAGGTAGCCTGTGCCGTAAAACACCGCCGCTTGGCCGCTTGAGAAGGTGGTGATCGCTGTTGGGGAAAGACGCAGCGATGGGGTCAGAGGCATGATAAAGGGTGAACGTTAATAAATACATCAAACAAACAAAAATATTACTTACAAAATAAGAAAGGACCACTGTCAATAAATACAGTATAAACAAAAGATTATTTACAAAATATGCGAGTCAAGTCACGTGGAAATCAGAATATGCATATGTGAGAAATGACAGCGGCATCATGGGTGGAGTTTAATTGCACCTACGTTAACAATGGGACGAAATAGTTAAATGCAATGCAGTGTTTAATGAGCGAACTTTGAAACGGGAATGAAGCGAATGCGCTCAACAGCGGAGTGACGAGCACCCACCGCCCATGAGGTTGGTGCTGAAGGCGAGCGTGAGCGCGCCGAGCCTCGGTGGAACGCCGGCCGCGATCATGGCGGAGAGGAAAGGCGCATACAGCGCGGCGATGTGCGCGGTTTGACTTGCGATTAGATAATCTGCAAAAAGAAAAGTGAATCAGCATGGCGTGTCATTTTGTAATCAATGAGTATTATTTGCTTCCGGGTTTCGCAAGGGGCGAGGATGTGGCATGTTGAGGGTGGAGATGGGTGCGGACGTACGCATTAGCATGTAAAAGAGGTGAAGGACGTAAAATGTGGCGGTCCAACTTGTGACAAAAATGCCCACAAAGGCGGTGATATGGTTGGTGAAGTACTGCGTGACGCCCGTCGCGTTCAGCTGCGAGCTCATGGCCACCATGAGGGAGAACCAAACGAGGGTGTCCCACGCCGGCGTGTAGCTCAGGCAATCCTTAATTCCGCAACAATAAACACACACAAACAGTTTTAACACAATTCCCCTGCCTTTAGAAAACATGCCGCCATCCAGCTTTGCAATGCATATTGTATATAATGCATAAAAACAAAAAAACATTCGACGACTAACAAACGGCATGGAACAAGAAAATGGTGTGAAAAATGGAAGACATGAAACTTATTTTCGCCAAGTATGTGTTGATAAAAATATGCTAGGAAATGGATTTTCTGACTTTGTAATCAAGTTAAAATCTAAGACGAAATCATGGAAAGTGCAAATAGTGAGATTCGCACCCAAATACATATGAAGAAAGAAGGCGAGCGGTCGCAATCAGGCACAGCGTACCTTCCATTGCAAGACGCCCGTGAGGAGGAGGAGGCTGAGGCCCAGGAGCGCGGTGAAGGAGGAGGGGATGTTGAGGAAGCCGCCCATGATCCAGAGCGGGATGCAGACGGCCATGACGCCCGTCAGCATTATTTCTTCCCACGACATCGGACCCATCGCGTTCAGCCGTCGACGCGCGCTGACCGGCGCTTCGGGGCTTTCCTGTTGGGGCATGGCACCATTGCGTCCTTTTGTTGGTGCGGTGAGCGGGCGATCGAGCGCCGTAAAAAGACGCCGAAGATATATGGTTTGCCAAAATCTAAAGTAATTCTTGCTTATATAGAAATGTCATATATATTTATACGAAGATTATTCTCGCTGTCGATGGACTTTACTACCTGCCATTCATAATAATAAAACCATGTAAAAAAATCTAGCCTTCGTCCCCATTTTACATTGCTTACAAGAAGAACCAGATGAGCACGGACAGGGAAAGTGGGAGGGGAAAGATTTTATCAATTTGATTTTGCTCGCCTGCACTGTTGACTGAGGATACATCAGAAATACCTGATACATTGATATCTATGGTATTTTAGATATGTTTCTTCAATAATATTATATTTGTATCTTCTGTATTATACCGCTTAGGTGTTTTTGCATTTCATGGCATTTTATGGAACACGTGCGCTGTTTCAAAACATATTCTGTGGGGGCGCAAAACAAAACACTTTCTGTGGTGACGACGACAACGAGCGGAGCGGTGGGGGTGAATCTATGGCGCCGACTTACTTACAGTCTTTTTACGATGAGTTGCTTAAGATTTGTGGTATCAGCCGCTCGGGTGAATGGCACATTTAATTATTGCCAATGTGCCATTTAGTTAGAACGGGGATGCGGGTGCGAATTAAAGCCGTTTGATTTCAACGTTGATATTTTCTCCGATGGCATCATATCCGATCAATTGCCAACTGTACTCCAATCAATTTCATACCCTCATCTTATAACTGCAGTATTTAGCAAACGCCAATCATGGTGTCCGAGCTTATTGGGTTTTAAGGTACAGATTGATGATATTGGCATTTATTTTGCTGGAGGTGAGGAAGAAGTCGAACCGTCATTGGTAACATTGCTTTTTCTGAGTTCTGAGTTTGGAGGAAAGAAAATGTGCATGAAATAGTTGGCAAAGTTCAAGCATAAAACAGTATATTTACTGATATTTGTAAAATTATCGATAATGATAGACCTAGTTTGATTGCCAATCATCATTTGAAACACCAGCGTGCGCGGCAATACTATTCGCAGTAATTAATGTCATTACTACCGCAGTGCAGGTAGGGTACCTTGCGCTCGGGCGGGACCAGGGAGTACACGATCCAGGGGCACAGGATGATGCAGACGGCGGAGGGCACGCTCGAGGCCACCAGCCAATATATCCAGGGACTCGTGATGCTAACCCCCACGCCCGCGGCCAGCTCGAGCGCCAGAATGTTGGTGGACGCGCCGCTGAAAAACATCGCCGCCGTCGGACCGTTCGCCTACACAGCAGGGGCATCCGAGTAATCATCATACCTATATCAACTACAAGACAGACATAATGATAGTATAAATACTATATATCATTCTTATGATTATTATCAGTTTTGTTTAGTCTTATATGTCGCCGGTATTACGTCGTGTTCCCTCTCGAGCCACATGATACAATACTCGCCTGGATCATTAGCATACTGAGAAATTTTCCGAGCCGTGACGAGGTAGGTCCGGGGAAAGAATTGGCTTCCTCGCTGATGGAGGACACGACGGGCATGAAGATTCCGCTGGCTCGGGCGGACGTGCTCGGGATGGTGGGGCACACCAGCAGCCCCGCGTACACGAGCGCCGTGCCGAGATGAAGCGACGTGTCGCCGTTCAGCCACACAAAATAGTTTGCCATCCGAGAGCCTAGTCCCTGTTGCAGGAGGTAGACAGTTGGCGTCCCAACACATATAACTCACTACTCGGGCACTGCTTTGTCATATCATATATATC
This sequence comes from Tetraselmis chui, assembly GCA_026401115.1. Classification (NCBI taxonomy): domain Eukaryota; kingdom Viridiplantae; phylum Chlorophyta; class Chlorodendrophyceae; order Chlorodendrales; family Chlorodendraceae; genus Tetraselmis; species Tetraselmis chui. The sequence goes on from JAPMLY010002665.1 coordinate 8,510, forward strand.
GCTATGTCAGAAATGAAGGGGCGAGAAGCTCATTTCCAAACCAAAACAGCAAGCTACATCTTAGATTCTGCTGGATTATTATCGGTTGTTTTCTACAGTTTTCGGGAAGATACTTTGGTAGAATATTAAATCTGTACAGAAATTCACGAATTATAGCTGAAATATTTCGAATATCCTATTGTCAAATAAACCAATCGGACCCCGATTCGGGGGGCGCAGGCCACAGGGGGGTCGCACCGTGATGGCGTAGCCCTTGGCAAAGAAGAAAGAGCCCACGATGAGCCAAGTCGAGCCTCTCGAGAAGAACGTAAACATGTCGGGAAAGGAAACTGACTTGGTCATCAGCGCGACGGTGGCGGCCACCAAACAGAGTGCGCCTGTTTGTGAGGAGAGATTTGGACAAAAGGCGTCCAAACTGGAAGTCAGACGCGCCGTAGTGGGGTGGGTGATGGACTGGGTAGGTGGTGTCGAGGAGGGAGGTGAATCGATGGAACCTGTACCTGTGGGGAGGGGCTCGATGATGAGGCCAAACATCATGGAGACGAAGATTGAAAATAGAGTCCATGCCGCCGGCGACAGCTCCGCCGGTTTCCACGGCACGAAGCGGATGAGAAGGCCAAGCAGCACCACAGCGGCCATCTTCACCGGTGCTACGCCCTACACATAATTACCACCATTTAATCACCCTCTGATCAGCGAGCGCCGAGCACCTCCCTGGACGAAAAACACGCCGAACTTCCGAGAGAGTGCGACAACGTGGTCGAGGAATAACAAGAGTCGAGTGAGAAGACGAGACAATTGAGACGCGAGTCGCTAGCGATATGTGCAACGTATGCGCACTCACCTTCCATTGAAAGGGCTCCCTTTTCTTTTGAACCTCACCCTCATCCTTTTGCGCCTTTTCGAGGTCGGGTTTCTCCTTCTCCAGGGACACCGTCTTAATGATATCCCTGCTCCCGATCCCGCCTCTCGTCAGCGTCCGAAGTAGCGTCTGCCCCGGCGGAAATAACAAATACACATCAATTCCCGGCAATGAAAGGAGTGAGCGACACTACGGCGATAAATGTACGTAGCATGAGTAGCCTTATACGCTATAGTGCGACCTCACCGGCGTGAGTAGCTGTGAAGGCTGGCCAGTGGCTGTTTCTGGTATCGAGGGGCTCTGTCCTGACGCGGCGGCAGTTTCAGCCGCAAGCAGCGCGCGTAGGAGGTCCTCCGTTGTCGCCACAGGCGCGCCTGTCGGGTAACGAGCCACCTCTAATAACTCGCCCTCGGTGTTGGAGGCCGTGCCCGATTGAACCGGCCCTGCTCGAGTTGCGAAGGGTGATAGGTTGGTGATCCAGGGTGGCAGCCCAGAGCTGCTCCCTCTTTCCCTCCCAGCATGCGACGGGTCGTTGCCGTCGCCCCGGCTGCCCCCCGCCGCTCTACCGGCGCTCGACGGGTCAGCGCGATCGTCGGCCATTGGCTTTGACCCACAGCGATTAACGGCGATTCGCTCTGACACTCACCTCGGCTAGTGTTCGAGTCTATTGCCGTAGGGGCTCTGTCGAGACTCGCACACCTCACCTACGTAGCTCCCTTCTCGACTGGGAAGTGCCCCTCGGTGTTCATCAACAGCGCGTGATACCCTCACACCCGACACACGGCATCACCTCCCCGCGTTCATCCTCCACTGCGGGGCCGTTGGCGGAGGGTTCCGAGGGTTTTGTAGTTTGCGGCAGTCCTTGAATAAACAGTACAGGTCCATGTACCCGCCGTAAAGCCGCGATTCGTATTAGAGGAAGATTCGCCGGTGGAAGATTCCGGTATCCCGTACAGTTTGAGATTCTACGCCGAATCTGGGTGGCGGCTGGGACCCAATTCGTATTTCACAGGTAAGATTTTGTGTATTATTACGGGTACTTTCATATGTATTATTTGAAAATCATATGAACTGTTGCCAGCTCGCGGATGCCTGTCTTGCGAGCACGAGCTGCCTAGTGCAGTTCCAGTTTTTCGCCTTCAATAGCTCAAGTGAGTAGTCATCTCCGACCTTACTCTATATTTTTTGGCTCACCATGTCGCGCTTTTCATGGAAGAATGTGTGTTTGCTTTAGCGATGGCTTTCATTACCCCAGTTGCTATCGCGGCGGGGACAAGCAACGTCGGCGACCTCGCCGAGTTGGAAGCAAGCATACAACTCGGTCAACTTCTTGCGTTGGTGAGCGCGCTTGATGCTAGACTTTTCAGACGTCGGAGGCGTTCAGGCAAGGTTCCTCATCATGGCGGGACAGAGGTTCATGGTCGTATGCGTATAGGATCGGGGACCCGTTCACGCAAACGTAAGGGGACACCGCGCCGACCTTGGCTGAATGGGCTACACGCGTGGCGCCTTCGGTCGCCGTCAAGACCAACAAGCAATGCATACCCAGTTTTGTCTTCGATCTTGCTGTGCATTGACTGCACAACAACATTTTTTGAATGCCCCCAATGCACATGCTCGCCCCCGTTTGTTTTCCTGCTGTGCATCATTGTAATGTTGAAACAGCAACAGTTTTTTTGAATGCCTCCAATGCACCTGCTTGCCCCCTTTTGTTTTCCTGATGTGCCTCAATGTAATGCTGAAACAGCAACCTTTTTTTGAATGCCCCCAATGCACCTGCTCGCTCCCTTTTGTTTTCCTGATGTGCCTCAATGTAATGCTGAAACAGCAACAGTTTTCTTGAATGCCCCGAATGCACCTGCTCGCTCCCTTTTGTTTTCCTCCTGTGCCTCAATGTAATGCTGAAACAGCAACCTTTCTTTGAATGCCCCCAATGCACCTGCTTGCCCCCTTTTGTTTTCCTCCTGTGCCTCAATGTAATGCTGAAACAGCAACCTTTTTTTGAATGCCCCCAATGCACCTGCTCGCTCCCTTTTGTTTTCCTGTTGTGCCTCAATGTAATGCTAAAACAGCAACAGTTTTTTGGAATGCCTCCAATGCACCTGCTTGCCCCTTTTGTTTTCCTGTTGTGCCTCAATGTAATGATGAAACAGCAACAGTTTTTTTGAATGCCCCCAATGCACCTGCTCGCTCCCTTTTGTTTTCCTGTTGTGCCTCAATGTAATGCTGAAACAGCAACAGTTTTTTGGAATGCCCCCAATGCACCTGCTTGCTCCCTTTTGTTTTCCTGTTGTGCCTCAATGTAATGCTAAAACAGCAACAGTTTTTTTGAATGCCTCCAATGCACCTGCTTGCCCCCTTTTGTTTTCCTGTTGTGCCTCAATGTAATGATGAAAGAGCAACAGTTTTTTTGAATGCCCCCAATGCACCTGCTTGCTCCCTTTTGTTTTCCTGTTGTGCCTCAATGTAATGCTGAAACAGCAACCTTTTTTTGAATGCCCCGAATGCACCTGCTCGCCCCCTTTTGTTTTCCTCCTGTGCCTCAATGTAATGCTGAAACAGCAACAGTTTTTTGGAATGCCCCCAATGCACCTGCTCGCTCCCTTTTGTTTTCCTGTTGTGCCTCAATGTAATGCTGAAACAGCAACAGTTTTCTTGAATGCCCCCAATGCACCTGCTTGCTCCCTTTTGTTTTCCTGTTGTGCCTCAATGTAATGCTGAAACAGCAACCTTTTTTTGAATGCCCCGAATGCACCTGCTCGCCCCCTTTTGTTTTCCTCCTGTGCCTCAATGTAATGCTGAAACAGCAACAGTTTTTTGGAATGCCCCCAATGCACCTGCTCGCTCCCTTTTGTTTTCCTGTTGTGCCTCAATGTAATGCTAAAACAGCAACAGTTTTTTTTGAATGCCTCCAATGCACCTGCTTGCCCCCTTTTGTTTTCCTCCTGTGCCTCAATGTAATGATGAAAGAGCAACAGTGTTTTTGAATGCCCCCAATGCACCTGCTCGCCCCCTTTTGTTTTCCTGTTGTGCCTCAATGTAATGCTAAAACAGCAACAGTTTTTTTGAATGCCCCCAATGCACCTGCTCGCTCCCTTTTGTTTTCCTGATGTGCCTCAATGTAATGCTGAAACAGCAACAGTTTTTTTGAATGCCTCCAATGCACCTGCTTGCCCCCTTTTGTTTTCCTGTTGTGCCTCAATGTAATGATGAAAGAGCAACAGTTTTTTTGAATGCCCCCAATGCACCTGCTCGCCCCCTTTTGTTTTCCTGTTGTGCCTCAATGTAATGCTGAAAAAGCAACAGTTTTTTTGAATGCCCCCAATGCACCTGCTCGCTCCCTTTTGTTTTCCTACTATGCATCAATGTTATGCGTAAACAAAAATAAGTTTTTGGAAGCAATAACATTCGATACAATTCCAATGCTTCTTACATGTCGTCAATACTAGCTTCACAAGGTGTGGCAGGATTACCACTAGTTTTGTTGGACATAGAGCTACATGGTTGGATTGACTTTGGTGTAGCTGAATTGATCATCTGTGCAACAAGTTCCTCCTTTTGTGCTGCATCAGTGACAAACGGCATCAAGGCATCTAGAATATTCTGGCGGTGGTTGCAAGCATCCACACCAGCGCGATCCCATATTACCTTTCCGTTCGGCTTGGTCTCGCAGCGCCACTTGATGCTTTCGGCGAGGACGGGATGATCCGAACTAACATTTACATACCATTTTCCAGCAGCTGGCATCGCGTTGGCGCGGGCTTTGTACTCCTTTGCGGCGTGACGCCACAGGTCTGCGGATTCTTATTCGCCCCAATCCTCCGATGCCGCAAGCGCCGCGCCCACCGCGCATACCGCCTCGCAAACCTTCCAGTTCCACGGGCACCGCGGATCGTTAGAAGTGCCCCCCCAAGGGATCCTGAACCTGCGCGCAAATGTCTAAAGAAGTGGGACATGAAAGGTGGGAAGTGATATGGATAGATGTAAGAACGTTTATTCCGAGAACTACGGAAGGCGCGGGTGGGAAAGGGATGATGGGGCAACGCCGACATACCAACACCCTCCGAGGAGACGCTCGCTCGCTCTCCGCCAACGTCCATAGTGCACCTCTTTCTACCGCCGCGTGCTCAAAGGACTTGGGTTGCTTGAGGGTAGAAGAGGACTTCCACTATAATGAAGAGATCAGCCGCCACAGGTACTCGCTCGGTGGCTAGTTCAGCGATAGAAGGCATTTTGATTCTCTCGCCAGCACGGATATTTTCTGTACATGATGCGGGTAATATTCGGCCCAAGCAGAATAATCCATATGGCAAGATTCCAAACCGAGATTCCGGAATCTTGCCAGTATCTGAGATGGAAAAAAGCAAGATCGAAGATTTTTCTTCCCATCTTGTTAATACGAATCGGGTATAAATCCATTATTCTCGGGGGAAGATACAGAATAAAGAATCTTCCTCTAATACGAATCGCGGCTTAACCTCCCTCCCCCAGACACGGATCGGACATGCGCATGCACATCGGACAGCGATGATGCCGGAACGCTTCTATGTCCGGACTCCGGACACCCTTTAATGGGGCTTGTGGCAGTGAGAATAGGGTTTGGACATGCAGCGGATGCTGCACATCACATCACACGCACACTACTAACTATTACATATCAGTACTTAACAACCTGTTCGCGGATGGGCCTGTCAAATGTCGGCGCACAGTACAGTCAATATATGGATGCGAGTTGACCGAGTGCGCTTTCGACTGACCGAATAAGCGTTGAGACCCATCGACCACTCACACCTTGCGCCCCTAACAGCAAACATCGACACGACACGCTCGTAGGACAACCACAAGCTTTCTTCCGCCACAAGCGTGACTCACGCTCGCGCGGGTCTGCCTCGTCGCCGACTGAGTTTTCAGCGGCCCCGGCCAGACAGTGAGCGTCATGGGCATCAGTACGGCGCAGGTAGCGCAAGTCGCAGTAATTTACGGGTGAGCACCGGATTCCCCCCTCCTCACCCCGCCTGTGGACGGAACCCACCTGTCAGCTGACGCTCACGGTTCAGAATATGGGGGTGGGTGTAAAGACTTGCATGCGAAAGATAATCGTTGTCTTTGATTTCTTGTCTCTGCCTAGTGGGTCAGTCGCGGTGAAGGTAGCGCTGGGCCCATCTTGGCACAGCGTCAGTCATCATCCGGGGCGTCGTGTGTATACCCAGACACGCAAGTTTAACGCCGCGTCAGCCGTCGTTAGCTCGCGAGTCCACCCACAGCCCCCCTTCCTTCCCCGTTTTTTCTCTTCGTAACTATTTCGTAGCTGTACGGTATTTGGCTACCGTCCGCAATGGGACCTAGCCACTCCATGACCCCAGTCTTCTCTCCGGTCAAGTCGGCTGTTTCGGTGGAGTTACCCTCCAGCCCAAAGGGACCGAGGCGGGAGAACGCAGATGCGTAAGTCGACGAGCTTTAGGTACACGGAGAGATCGTACGTGTCGTCCACACACTGAGCATTGTGGGTTGTATGATGGGACGGTATACCTAGACTATGTGCACTCGGATGCCGGGACCTTCAGTCGGCCGGCAATCGCACGAGGTGCGGCGTTGCTATCGTATAATGCATCGCGGACCGAGGTTGGGCCGCCCGTCGCTCCACCTTCATCATTCGACGCGCTATCTTACCTTGACCGTTCAATAACTCGGTTTGGAATACGCCACCTGGGAGGCGCTCGAGAAAGTCGCGCAGAAGCGCTGCTGTCGGGGCGAGAGATGCACTGTTTACGGACTTCGTGCGAGATGTACTTTTAAAGGCGCCCTGGCCTGCCCTGCCCTGCCCTGACCTGACTTGACGCTGCCCTCTCTCTGCGCACAGGTATGTGGGGCTCTGGATCGCGCTGAGCGGGACGGTGATCCTGTTCAACAAGTACATCCTCTCCAACTACGGCTTCCCCTACCCCATCTCCCTCACCATGATGCACATGGGCTTTTGCTCCACCCTTGCCATCCTCCTCGTCAAGTCGGGCTACGTCGAGTCGTGCAACATGAGCATGGACACCTACGTACGGTGCGTGATGGCGTAAGGAACCGGGTCCGTGGTGGGAAAAAAACATGGATAATATTGCCTAAACCAAATAAAAAAATAGGTCGATGACCGCTCTTAAGAAAAATGGTGGAACTCTTTTTACAATTGCTGAAGTGAAGAGATAGAAACATTAAGTCATGATTTCTCGTTACCTAAGTAAATCTTGACTTAATCTTGGCCCACCCATGGCCGCCCGCCCTCTGACACTCCTCTGTGTGCTGTTCGCAGGGCTGTGATGCCCATTGGGTTTCTCTACTCTGGCACGCTGTGGCTGGGCAACGCGGCGTACATGTACCTCAGCGTCTCCTTCATCCAAATGCTCAAGGCGCTCATGCCCGTGGCCGTCTTCTGCGTGGGCACCTCCTTTGGGACGGAGCAGTTCAACTGGCCGGTGTTTAGCAACATGCTGGTGGTGAGCGTGGGGGTGTGCATCGCCTCGTACGGCGAGATCAATTTTATTTGGGCGGGAGTCATTCTGCAGCTCGCATCCATCGCGACCGAGTCGAGCCGGCTCACGTTGGTGCAGCTCCTCCTGCAGAGCCGAGGACTGAAGCTCAACCCCATCACCTCCCTCTACTACATCTCCCCCTGCTGCTTCGCATTCCTCGCCGTCCCCTTTGCGCTCTACGAGGCGCCGCGGCTCATGGCGGACGACAGCTACCGTTTCGACTCGGGTGTCATGTTTTTGAACTGCCTCGCTGCCTTCGGCCTCAACCTCGCCGTCTTTATGCTCATAGGGAAAACCTCCGCGCTGACCATGAACATCGCGGGTGTGGTCAAGGACTGGATGCTCATCGGCCTTTCCGTCCTCCTCTTTGGGTCCCCCGTCACCCCCATCAACCTCATCGGCTACGGCATCTCCTTCCTCGCCGTCGGGTGGTACAACTTTTCAAAGCTGCGGAAAATGCACCAGGCCGCGGAGGACGCCAAGCAGCGGCAGCAGTCCGCGAAGGAGGTACCGCAGGATGGAGAGGAGAAGACGCCGCTCATGACCAAGGCCTGAGCCCAAAGCTCGTTTTGTGTCAACCCTTCTCAAAAAATCCCATCGTACATGGAAACACTGACACCCATTCACACATTATCCAACTCGCAAGTGACGAGTGAGGTTTTAATATACCATAGGCAGCGATTGTATCCACCTCACCCTGTCCCACTCTGTCGCACAGCCTCACCCGCCCTTTTCGCTTTTAACAGAAGGTGAGTGGGCTGCAGACCGCCCCGCTCCAGTCTGGAGCATAGATTAGAAGGCTGCGCTTTGTGCACCGTTACCTCGTCTGCCTGCCTGTCGCACACGGGAATTGTAATAACCACAACGCAGCCTATTTGTCGAAACAGGGAGTGAAGCGCGCGAGCTCACAATGTTTTGCATTCCGCGTGCATCGCCGTGTGTGTCATGGGTGATGTGGTGGATGAGGCCGGTTTTACAAGGCTGAATCGTACAACTGCGAAGGTGCGTGAGTCGTGTTTACAAAGTAGCAAACATCACACAAATAAGTGGTACACATCATCACATATTGATAGGGTCATGACGTGTCAGCTCCTGGATGAAGGACTCCCCGAGCGCACTTTTGTTGTGATCCCATCTCTTATTCATTTGTAAATAGAACAAACGTAATCGTCCTGACATGTCGAGCGAAAACATATCTCGCCACGTCCAGAAATCGGCAGTGGAAACTACGTGCACGCGTTTGGGGTCTGTTCCGCAAACGTAACGAATGGGCTTTAGTCTACTCTGACAAAATACATGAGGTCGGTCATGGGACTGCCGATGCGCCCCACGCCGTCCACCCACACCTCCGCCGGCCCGCGCAGCTTGTCCTCCTCGCGCGCGCCGCCCTGCCCCACCCACGTCCCCGGCGGAACCCGAACCAGGCGAGAGCTGTGGCCCTTCACCAGGATCGGCGCCACCAGCAGACCGTCGCCCAGAAGAAACTGGTCCCTCACCTCTGCGTACCCCTATCGCCACATACACACACACACACACACACACACACAAAGTTACACGCACCCACAAACACAGCTACATATACATACAAATACACACACATAAATAGACACAAAGATATATGCACACATATACACAAGCAAACAAAGAAAGAGAGACACAAAGATCGACACACACATCCACACCAGTATAGACATGCACATACCCACACATAAATAGACACACACATACATACACAGACACACACGAACACAAGCACACAAAGAGAGACACACACAAACACACACACACATCCACACCACTAGACATGCACATATACACACAGAAATAGACACAAACATATATACACATACACACACAAACACAGGCACACAAAGAGAGAGAGACATACACAAACACAGACACACACAGATACATCCACACCAATATAGACATGCACATACCCACACATAAATAGACACACACATACATATATATAGCCATACACATACTCACACAACTACACACACTAGCATACACACACACACGCACACACACGCACTCACACACACACACACACACACACGCACACTCACACACACACACACACACACACACACACACACACACACACACACACACACACACACACACACATGTTCTGTCACAATCCGCTGCAGGTAATCAAAATTATGAGTACAATTACACATCACAATACACATGAATAAACGAATGGCAAGGCATCAAACATTTTGAAATATCCATTTGCTTCGCTCGTTGGGTGTGTTTGCCCCGCGTGAATCACCAACACAAATGACTAAAAATGATGCGGTGAGGAAAGATTGTCAGCTACCTTGGTTAAGCCTGGGTAAATTAACACACATAAAATATGGGCACCCGACGTAAAATTCCTAACTAAGTAAGAATTGTCTGAAGTAACACTATGGCACAGGGGGGGGGTATGCTTCTAAAATGATTAGGCATTGCAAGTGGGTGTTGAATCCGGAAAGGGAAACTATTTCCATTGGACTACGAGAAATCAAAAGACGATATACTACATTCATAAGTTAATGCTCGGATGACATCAGCGTTGTACTTTGGAACTGCGCAATGCGTGCTTACCATGTTGGGGAACACGTACTCCATGCTCCTGATGATGGGCTCCCCCGTGTTGGCCGCGTCATGGGCGAGCTGCAGGATGCGGTGGGCGAGCTGGGCGTGCAGCGCCGCGGCGTCCACCACCGCCTCAAAGTGCACCGCGTCCAACATTCGCCACGGCGCGAGCGAAAACTGCATCATGGGGAACATCGCGGACGCCTGCGCGTACCTCACAAACAGCTCCTGGTCAAAGTGATCAAAGTTGGGCTCCAGTGTGCCCTGCAGAACCAAAAAAATTAAAAAAATGAGAGCCGCTATGGTCCAAAACTAACCGATTCATGATTTTAGGGTTTAAATAAGGGTTTATTTGTTTGAGCAGCTGGCCTTGCAGAGGGGTAACAAAACTTGCATCACAATGGGGGAGAGTTGACAGTTAGGGATGCGGAAATGATGCAAGGTCTGCTGGAAAAAAAAAAACAACTAGGAACCTTTGTAGGTGGAGAAAACATATTAGGGTTATAATTAGGGTTTGATTGAGGGCGCGACGCGGGTGGGCACCATGTCGTAGAAGTCGGTGTACTGGCCGCCTCCGATCATGTCGGGGCAGGAAAAGGCGTAGCCCATCAGCCCCATCAGGAGTCCGTTGGGGAGGAGGGCGCCGAGGCCCTGCAGCGCGGATTAGGGTTTGTTCACGGTCAGAGATCGCGACGACACGCGGCAAAAGTTGGAGAATAAGAGGAACGAGGGCAAAACAAATAAAGTCGAAAAATGAAACTCAGAGCTCCTCTTGTTCAGGTCAAAACCACCCGAATTCCTTGCATATGCTTTTCTCATATCAAAAAATAATAATGTTAAGGTTTGTATATTTTAGGGTTTTATGATTGTAGGGTTTTCAATCAGCCCCAGCAACGCCCTGCCACCGCCAGTATATTGAGAGGAGGAGTAGTGTCCACTTAATACCAATAAGGTTAAATGAATGGTCACAGCCCCCACACCAATGTATACCAAAATGGATTACAACGTTTCAAGCATTATTATCTACGTACTCCTTTCGAAGGACAAATAATGAATTAATATTAAAACAATTTAGGAATGTGCTTAAATCAGTCTCAAACATCGCAACCACAATACGCGATCGCCACCACTCGCCACCCCCACATGAACTATCGTGCGTCACCACCGGAGTGCATGGCGACACGAGTAGTCACTGCAGCGCCCATATGAGCTGTCAATTTAGGGGCACGGGGCAAACTCTACGAATACACGGTCGGCAAATTTTGCAATGACGCAAACAATAAACAATTTCGCGGTGCATCGACTGCTTCACTTCATATTTGTGTGTGGGCAGAAAGGAGGGGACAGGGGCCGTGCGCACATGGATGCTCCAGGTGTGGCTCTTGTCGCTCAGTCGTTGCACCAAATGCGTCCCCGCCAGTTTGTAGCAGGCGCGGTACTCGCTCAAATTGTAGTTCAGCCCGAGCGAGCCAAAGGCCTGTGCAAAGACACACAGCAGCAACGAAAAATTTGGGCGTTGAGTGAAAATAATGTTACATAGTTGAATTTCATTAAAACGGGCACAGTCATGGCGCGCAAAATAGTCTTCAACGCTAGGGTTCTAAAATGACGGAGTTTTACACTTAACTGCATTTAGTGAATATAAATGAAACCGTCGTGTCCGACATGCTTTTCCATGCCTAAAATGGATACAATGCAACCATTCTCTCAGAATTTTTTCAAATGGTACTGTGGAAATGGACTTAAGGAAAACGGTGGGGTGATGGTCGTGTCATACGTTGTGGTAATAATGATAAAATGGGGTAACAGAGGAAGGGGGAGATGAGCGGTGGTGGTGGCCTTTCTTTGGTGTGCTCCAGCGCTTGTTCCTCCGCATCGCCGCCCAATTGTCGGTAGTAGTCGGGATCGCCGCCGTCAAATTTGAAGCCGTCCACCCCGATACCCACCAGCTCGTCAAGCACTGACTCCGTAAACCACGCAGCCGCCTGACAAGCAGGGAGCAACGCCCATCATGCTAACCTCTACCCACCCACCCACCCACCCACCCACACACACACACACACACACACACACACACACACACACACACACACGTAAACAAACAGTTACAAACACGCGCGCGCACACACACACACACGTACACAAAACACATGCATATACACACATTCACACCCACACATATACTCGCTACCCCCCCCCCCCCCCCCCCCCCCACACACACACACATTCACATACATACACATACAGACACACTCGCGCAAACACACAAATACAATTAAAAATATCACACCTATCAACAGGTGGAAGAACACACACTAACACTCGCAATTTAATCTCCACACAAACCAACTCGTTCAAATCAAGCACCCAAATTTCTTTATTTCTTCTATCCGCAGAAACATTCAGAGATACACTAACGAAATACCACGAGTTCACAGTCACCCACCTTGGCGTTGCGTGCGTCCAGAACGGCGGAGTGCCCGTCCCACCACTCAGGAATTCCCACGCCGCCCCTGCGAGCAGTCGCGCAGGCATCCATTTGCCCACTCCGATCCGCATAGCCAATTCATACTCCGCGCTCATCCAACATTCTGATTGTTTAAATTCAAGCAAAAAACAGCACAGCCCCAAAATACCAAAAGAAAGCAAATCGAACAGAGAAATAAATGCAAACTGAAGAAAGTCAGTTAATACTTTCGTATAAATACTACGAATATTCATATAAATGGTAAAATTGACACAGATTAATGCGTGTATGACTCCGTAAAGCTGAAGCGTTTCAAAAATAATGGCATGTGATGTGCGAGGGGTCTGCTCAGGGGAGTGAAGATAACGGGGGAAGGGAGGAAAGAGAGGGGCGGGGGGGGGGGGGGGGGTCGGACCAATGGTTCTTGACTAGGTATTTTTTCCTGCGCGCGTAGCGAAAGACGGGAGAGTCGGGTGAGATGAAGGGGGAGAGCCACAGCATGACCTTGAACCCCATCGCGTGCAGCTCGTCGATCATGGCTTTGGGGTTGGGGAAGCGGTTGGCGTCAAATTGCGCGCTGCCGTAGTAGAGCGCCCAATTTGTGTCGATCATCAGCACGCCCGGGCTCAGCCCCGTCTCGACCACCTTCCTCGCGTACCCGAGCACCTGCGCAGCACGTGTGCCTCAAGGGTTGAGTGACTCTGCTAATATGCCCCAACAACCATATAAACTGAATGAAAAAAGGACAAGCGTATTTCACGACAACAAAATGCTTCGCAGCGACGCAACCCTGCAGTGCATGCCATACACAAGCTATTTCCCTTGCACCAGAAAATTGCGTCAAATGAGGAAGCTCAACGGCGTTACAAATAATAATTAATTTTGCGACCTCTGTTATTTCAAAATGTTCCCAATAATTTACGCCTGTCGATTGATTCCGCAAAAGCACACGCGCAACGCCTTGAAATGTCATCGACTAGGGCAACAACAACAAAAATCGTGCGCGTGCGCCGATCTCATGATACATAATTTTCAAACTCCGCTAAACGATTTTCAGACAATGAACTGACTCTCCGCATCGAGCACTCACACCTCTTCTCACTCACAAATAATTTAGTTATTCCTACCGCAACAGTCACGCTTCAGCAATTCTGTCACATCCATGAGCATATTCCCCTTCGATTTCTTTCAGAAATTAAGAAAATCTGTAAACACATATAAAAAGAACATTCTTGCAAATACATTTAGGCTTGTGTTTTTCACACCTTTCAATCCTTTCATTCGATTTCCCATTCACCACTCTCGCACTCCTCTACTAATAGTCACGCTTCAACAATGTTCGCATTTTCCATTGATATATACCCATTCAATTCCTTTCCAAAAAATAAATAACACATAACATGAAAAATAACATATTAAGGACTTTTTGCATATTTTATTATTCACACATTTTCCCCCTTTCCATTAAATTCTCGATTTTCTCTCACACCCCAAGCCACCCCTCACACGCTGCCTCTCTCAGCAACCTCACCTTTTCCTGCGTCGGGTAATAGTTGCACTCGATCCAAAGGTTGTACTGCGGCGCGGTGAAGAGCAGCTCGTCCGGCACGCGGCCCGTGGGTGGGAAGTGGGCGGCGGAGGCGGCGAGGAAGGCGGCGCGCAGCGTGTGGTGCCCCTCCCCCAGCACCACACTGCTGCTCCCGCTCCCCGCCTCCTCCCCCCTCTCCCACGGCCCATTCACACACACAGTGCCGTCCTCCTCTGCGTACACCTTCGCAGCGCCGCCCCAGACAGAAACCCCACCTCCATATCAGCTCCCCAGCCACGAACGTGGAACACATTTCACATACTCACAACTCAAAAACAATAAAGCCGCACAAAATTTTAGCGCAATTATTCAACATGCTGCAAAATCAGCATTACATTGAATGTCTAAGACGTAAACTGGTACATTTTCGAGTGAGACAAATATCAGAGGTCAGCCAATGTTAACACAATCACTGTCTTTAGAAAATTACGCTAAACAATGCTTCCCGATGATGCTCTCTTCGAAATATTATCCAGTCTTTCCATTTCGGAACTGTCATACAACTTTGTAACCATTCGCGATGGCTTGTCCGGTGGTTTGCTGAAGTTGTCTTTCGTTAAAACATACAATGCCATATTTCTTGCCAAACAACGCCAATAAAAGGTAATCAATTGACATCGAATACCAATTTCGTACGGAAAAATCACCTTTCGCTGTTTATCCGTAAGTATTAAAGGACACATTGGGCCAACTTATTTCAGCGTTTCTTTCAGCACCAGGCGAGATTACTGCCCTCCTAAGCTATTCATCAGCAACGCTGTCAGTCCCACTACCACACTCGCGAGTCCCATTATCACAGCAGCGCAGAGCGTCTTTCGAATAGTTCGGAGAGCACGAGCGACCTCTAGTGCAGCCATATGGCGAGATACCACGCCGTTGGGGGGAGCGGATAGTGGGAAGAAGGAAGCAACAGGAAGAAGGGGGGCAAAACAGGGAGGGATGGGGGGATATGGGGAAGGGGGGAAGGGAGACAGAGGACGGAGATGGCAAAAGAATGACGAGAAGAGGAGGAGGACATGCATGGGAGGTCAGAGGGAGGGAGGAAAGGAAGGGGGGAACGGGGAAGGGGGGATGCAGAAGAAAATGTGAAAAGAAGGAAAATGACATTAGGGGTTGAAAGGGAAAGGGGGGGGAGGTTAGGAGAAAGGACGATGTGAAACGCAAAAGAGTGGACGGGCATAGGGGGGGAAAGACAGAGGAAATGGGAGAGGGGTGGGGGTGGGACGGGGTGAAGAGGGAGAAAGGAAGGAGGATGGTGAATGAAAGAAGGAAAAGGGAAAGAAAGATCGAAAGGGAAAGCAGAGGATGGAAGGGAGGAAAAAAGAAGAGGGACAAAAGGGGAGCGGAGGAAGATGAAGGGAGGGAAATGTAGGGTGGTAAAGGGAAGTGGAAAAAAGATGAAGTGGCAGGAAACGATAAAGGGGAGAAAGGGATAAATAGGGTGAAAAGAAAGAAGAAAGAGAAGGGGGGGGGGGGTAGAGAGCGGGAAGGGAAAGGGGTAAAGGAAAGAGAAGAGGCGAGGATTAAATGAAAGGAAATCAATATAAGACGCGCGGAGGACACAAAATAAAATAAAAAGCCAGAGGAAATGACGATGGGGAGAGAGAGAGTATGTGTGTGCATATGAGAGAGAGTATGTGTATATGTGTGTGTGTGTGTGTGTGATAGAGGGAGAGAGAAAGAGAGTGTGTTAGTGGGTGGGTAGGTGTGTGTGTGTGTGTGAGAGAGAGAGAGAGAGAGAGAGAGAGAGAGAGAGAGAAAGAGAATGTGTGCGTGTGTGTTTTCGTGTATGTGTGTGTGTGCTGAAGAGACGGGGGGTGAAGAACGAGTGCGTGTGTGTTTACGTGCGTGTATGTGTGTGTGCGAGAGAGTGAGAGAGATAGAGTGGGTATGTGTCTGCGTGTGTATGTATGTGAATTTGTGTATCAGAGAGAGAGAGAGAGAGAGAGAGAGAGAGAGAGAGAGAGAGACAGAGACAGAGAGAGAGATAGTGCGTGCGTGTGTGTTGAAGAGAGAGAAAGTGTGTGAGAGAGGGTGTGTGTGTTTGTATGTGTATGTGTATGAGAGAGAGATAGAGAGAGAGTGAGAGAGAGAGAGAGAGAGTGTGTGTGTGTGTGTGTGTGTGAGAGAGAGAGAGAGAGAGAGAGAGAGAGAGAGAGAGAGAGAGAGAGAGGGAGAGAGAGAGCGAGAGAGAGCGAGAAAGAGATAGAGAGAGTGCATGTGTGTGTGTGTGTGTGTGTGTGTGAGAGAGAGAGGGGGTGGAGAGGTGGGCGGCGACTCACATGGCGTGGCGACTCAAACCAGAGGTATCGCCCCTTATTGGAGACCAGCACAGGGTTATTTTGGTTGTAGGCGGTGAGGTGGAGGTCCAGCTCCCAGGCCGTGGTGGCCCCAACGCTACCAAAGGGCTGCGTTGTCCCCAACGCTACGATGCCTCCCCACCACCACTCACGAGTCTGCCGGTCGCCGTAATCCACACCCTCCATCGGCGCCACAACAAACGCAGTCTGCCAACCTACACCAAACCCAACCACCCCACCCCACCCCACCCCACAGTCACTCAATGCACTTGCCACATGGATGGTGCTGCTGTGGTAAGGCGGCATGGCATGAGATGCTCCACCATATATCCTCATGTAAATTGATGTCATGCATTATGATGAGTGAGCTATATGAATGCGTGGACAACTAAGGGCCGCTTACCGTCTCTACTACACCGACCAACACCACCATCGCCTGCATCCTGGGCTTCCCCCCTACCTGGGTCTACCTCCAGCCCGTCCTCATCGTCCGGCATCCCCTGCCACGGTGCCACCCACCATTCCACCAAAGCTCGATCTAATTTTTCAATCAACAACGACAGCAGCGCACACCGTTCATCATTACACCGCCAAACACACAGGTGCTGTGGGTCTCTCCCCATCCATCCATCCTCCTGCCTCTCATCCTCCAGCTGAGTACAGAGCTAATGCTGGTGCTGAAACGGTGCCGGTGCTATAACAAATAAGAAATTTGTAAGTAGTTTTTGAGCAATTACGTATCTACACATAAATACCGACGAAGCGAAACAACCGTGAGTTTTCTTTTCGCGCGAGGTAGAGGTGCTGCCGGTGTGCGTGGGTAGCTTACCTGGTGGCTGGCGTCCACACCGCCGGAGAACATCTCCTGGATGAGCTCGCCGCCCTGAGCCGCCTCCTGATCCGCCGCGCGACGATACGCCTTCTCGACCGTCTCCAAACCCACCGTCCCCGAAAATATGTCGCCGCCGGTGCCCATCCCTCCCCCCCCTGCGCCCGCACCGTCAATACATGCTCAGCGGACGTAGTAAGCAAGATCCAGCTCGTGGCAAAGGGATGGCTGTCGTGTCGAGTGTAGCGCGGTGCTGTGAGTGGTGGGGTCGGAACCTGAAGGCGATGGTACGTTTTCGTGCTGATGATTAGCTTTTCGCCGGATCACCAGAAAATAGTACACAAGGCCCGCCACTCCCAGGCCCAGAACCCACCGGTACCGGCCCCTATGTACGTCACAACATAGCAACAGGGGCTGCTGTCAGATTCCACCCATAGAGCTGCCGGGTCAAATGCTTGTGACGAGCTTTGTTCGTCGTTGTGGGGGTACGGTCTGTAATACAACGTAAACGTAAGATGGTGGTAGTTGAGCCGCTTACTATTGCGGTGTATTTCTTTATTCATAGACGGAGAGGGGACGGAGTGGGGTTACCTCACTCGCCGGCGGTGGTTGTTGCCTGGTAGCCTCGGGCTCAAGGTAGCCATAGGGAAGCACCTGGAAATCACGCTCGAGTCACACTTTGTTAGTCAGGCTCGAGTCACGCTTACACTTATATCACTGACTACGATTAGGCAACCTTCGAACGAAATAACGACTTGAAAGGTGATGTCGGGACTTAGAGCCAGCACATGCGCCCGCGCCGTTGCAAAAATCTGCATCTGTCAATAGAGCGCGCCGATTAACAAAAAACTCATTTACAAGAACTTAATGCAAGAGGTAGCTGCTAGCATTTCATCAGCGCAGACAGATATATGTACATAGCACTGCATAATCACCGAGCAGTTCACACAATCTCTTACATGTACACAGTTTAAGGCCGGTTCTTAAGTGAACTTTGCCACCATCCGCGAAAGATGAGATAATCACCGAGCCCGGCGTGATTGTATGCCCCCTATTTGTTATGGGGGGCATGGTGTTTATCGCTGCTACATGGTTGATTATAAACGACATGACATGTGTTTAAGGTTGTGATGAGGGTCCATTAAGGTCATCTATTATACATACGTATTTCTCCGGTTATCACCCGTTGTAAATGAAATCACGTATGTGCTTTTCCTTAATGGCACCATGGCTTTATTAGAAATCAGCACCTAAATTCGTAAAATTAGTGTTGTCATTGACAATTTGGCAGATATCGACGAGGGGTAAGTTTAAGTGAGAAAAATGTAAATGTAAATGATTTATAACATAAGCCGTTTCTCCATCGTAAGGTTGCTGCCTACCCAAGGGCCTTCTTGCATCAACCATTAAAAAGGGAGAACAAAGGGAGAAATTATAGGATGGCATCCCTATTCCATGACACTCCTAGGGACTAATTCAGTAAAACCGTAGTAGGGAGCGTTATCAACTTATGGTTGTACCGGAATATGGAATACACTGCATTACATACTGCCAAGCGGAAAAGTCCCGTCTTGAAATGCTCAAAGTCCCCCTAACCACGGAAAATGAAAAAATTCGTACTTAGTGCTATCGCTAACTCCGATCGCCGGGGTAAGGGACATGCATGTTAGTTCCCTTCTTTTCCGCACCTCATTCCCGGCACGACCACTACTTGGGAAGAACCATTAAGCTAGTCAAGGACGTCCTATTATCAACTTACCGTCCGGAGCTAATGTTGAGGCGCGGTGTGAGGTGCTACTTTGGTTAGGCTAAGTTGGCAACCTTAGACTAATACTAGAACCTAATCTCTGGATCCAATTATACAGCGTAGAGAGAATTAATAAGATTGTCTAGGAACAGGGTTTCTTACAGTCTGGGTGTGGCGTAATTCTATTCTGTACCGGTCTCCCTCCTCTACCAGTAAGTCCCCGTCTTAAATATCCACACCTCAGGTGTTCACAACATCCTCAGAACCTGTCGCTTGTGTTGTCTGCTAACGAAACCAAACTATTACTAGTGATACAGATTATCTGAGATTATATGTACCGTCTATCTAACCTTATCGCAGAAGCTCTTAGAACTATCTTAAGACGAACTATCAAGAAGAGATACTGCTAGTAACTCTGTACTGTCGAGGGAAAATACTGCGATACAGTTGTACTGCCGTGATGACAATAAAATAGTCACTGAATATCGCTACTAACCTTTTTTCATCATCTTAGACAATCACACCGATACTCGACGCTAAATCATTCAGAAATTTTGCACCGGGACTTCTAATTCGCACAGGGACTTAAAGGGAGCTGTCGTTTTGGTCAGTTCACTGACCAACTTTGCCTCCCAGTACGTTACGCTGTACAGAAACTTTGTCACTTCCCCTCCGCCACCCCTCCGGCCCCCCTCCGACCCCCTCCGCCCCCCTCGTCCACGCAGACCCGTACACACGTCCTCCCCGGTGTCCCCATTCCCCCCTCATCCGCACCGAACTCCGATGTCGTGCCGTCATTCGACTCCCACCCATGTCCCTTTGACCCGTACCACTGTCAGCGCTCCCGCCACTCTCACCCGTACCACTACGCCCCCTCCACGCCGTCTCCATCTTAGCACCCATATTCCCTGCCATCGCGCCCACTCGCGCACACACCGCCTCGCAGACAGCACCGTCCCCGCCCCGCCCGTACAGTGCATGCCAACACCAACATGCCCGGCGAACAGCAGCAGGTTCGCACCCGTGCCATCCCCCGTGCGGAGTACTTTCACATGTGCAAGTGTTTGCTTTCCCGAGCAACGTGGCCCGTAGTGTTTTTGTAGTTACAATGAAAGCTAACTAGCCGGGCGGATTCACACAGGCCATGCCAGGCCGACTGTCAGACACACCTCTTCTACTGAACAACCAGTCAACCACTTCTAAACGCCTCTTCCTGAACTTTTGTCGTTGTCTTCTTGCTGTGCTGACAAGCCGTGTCGAAGAGATTTTAGTAGTAGTAGTCGGTCAGTCAGACGCGCTCCGGCAGTCCGACTTAGAGCTAATCCTCCTGCCTCCTTCCCCAACCTCGGTACCAGCGGAGCGAATAGCAGCAGCAGGAGTGATAAAACAGGAGGGATACCGCAGCAGCAATAGGAGCGAACGGCAACAAGGGCGAATAGCAGCGGGACTGAACAACAGCAGCATGAAAAAGTTGCAGAGTCAAGAGTTAACCCTAGATCTGCGCTCACCGTTTGGCCTCACCCGGCCACCCTTTCTCCTCAGCTGAGGCCGAGTGTCACGCACGCCTAACCATCTTTAGTGAATAGTGAGTAACCCCTACCTCGCTCGTCCCCCCACCCAACCGTGCCGTTCAGCATGCCGAAAGGTTGGAAATATGCACTGCATCGCGAACAACAACAGGAGGAAGAGCTAGAGAGTCATTCGTATTGTGTAAGTGTGCTGCGTCCCATAGCACCTCATTCGCACACTGAACGCTGGACAGAGACCGATATTAATTAATTTATTAAAACCGTTTCATTAAGCACTTCCATATGCAATATTCTCGCTGTACTTCTTCGGTAGGTCAGTCCGGCAGTCAGACGCGGTCCGTCGCTCTGTCATCTCACAAGCCCTAACCCCACCCCTAGATCTGCACTCACCGTTTGGCCTCTCCCGGCTACCCTTTCCGCTCAGCTGAGGCCGAGTGTCACGCCTCATCTTTAGTGAGTGCCCCTTTAACCAATTTCCGACACTAGCAACCCAGAAAAAAGCCGTGCAGTCCGGCAGTTAGACGCGCTCCGTCGGTCCGCACACCCCCTCGCGCTCAATAATGAACCTCCTTCGTTTCAGATCTACGAGTTCTTTGCTTCACCATCCGCAAACATGAGCTTAGTCACAGAGCAAGTGATTGCAGCCCTTGAGAAGGCGTTCGAGGTAGACACCACATTTGATCTTCTACAAAAGATGCTAAGGGGAATGGGAACTTCTGATTTGTATCCTGACAATACTACCGAGCTTCTTGTCACTGCAGAGGATGTGGGAGTCTTCGAAATTGTTTCGAAAGCTCATCGGGGCGATCAGATTGTGGTCCAGTGGAAGTCCACCAACGATGGCGAAGTGGACACTGCGCCCCACTTTGGTATTTTTGCAGGATTGGATGAGCACAAATTACCGTGGATGATAGACATGTGTCCCACATATGATACAAGGAGTACGTACGTGAAACGAATCACTCTGGAGGAATTTCTCTCCCACGAGAATCGGTCCTTATATAAGTTAGGTATTGTCAGACATCTCACAGCATTCGAGAATGAATTCTCTCCATCGCTCGCCGAAGCCATTGTAATCTTCATGTGGACTAGCAACCGGCTTACCATTTTTTTGGACCTAATTGTGAAGTGTTCAGCTATTTCTGTCGGACAGGAAGGTGCGTGGATATGAGATGCCATAATTGGAGTGCGACTTTGAGTCCATTGCTTCACTTACGTGGCCCTTGATACGCAGGTCTCTGCCCAAGGACTCTGCCACTTTCGGAGCCTACATGAGCATTTGTGAAAAACTCACCGCCATAACTTCCACTATGTTCTCTATCTGACAATGCGCGGATCCAACTCACCTTGAGGAACACTTGTATTGAAGCACTTCCCAGGTTTCTTTAAATACAAATGTTTACATATGGTTTATCGTTCAACACGCCGAGCCAATAGCAGTAGAAGGCTGGCATCGATTTAGCAGGAGTGCATGCGAACAACAGCAGAGTTATTCAGGTTGTGCATGTGTGCTGCGTTCTTTCGCAGTAGTCAGGCAGTCAATCTGACTTTAGGACTAGAGCATGAGAGTCTAATGCAGTTCAGCGTGCCACTTTTTGAGGGACTTTTGGGGATAAAACTAGGCCTCATCAGTGCCGTGATAATTTGAGTGCAAGCGGTGGGCGGGGCGGCCGATTGGGTTAGCACTCGGAGCTAACCGCCGCCCGGCGCCATAGCCCCATCGGGCGGTTCCATGGCGCTCGGCTTCGGCAACACTCTTCCACAACGCGCTCCAGAACGCACGACCGCCCATTCAGTCGACCCAAAAACGTTTTGTTTCTTTACAAGTCACATGGTGGACAAGGCGCCTCGCCGGTCTGTTATTGAAATAGAAGAGGCCTCGCCGGGCTGTTCCAAAAAAAGAACAGGTCTCGCAGGCTTGTTACTAAAATAGAGTTGTTCCAAAAATAGAAGAGGCCTCGCCGGCTTGTTATTAAAATAGGGTTGTTCCAAAAAAAGAACAGGCCTCGCCGGCTTGTTACTAAAATAGAGTTGTTCCAAAAATAGAACAAGCCTAGCCGGGCTGTTCCAAAAATAGAAAAGGCCTCGCCGGGTTGCTACCAAAATAGAAAAGGCCTCGCCGGGCGGTTCCTAAAATAGAGTTGTTCCAAAAAAAGAACAGGACTCGCCGGGTTGTTACTAAAATAGAACATGCCTAGCCGGGCTGTTCCAAAAATAGAACATGCCTAGCCGGGTTGTTCCTAGCCTACTGTTGCCTGTGTCTAGTTGCTGCTGCTTCTGCATGTAACGAAATATTGCTATGCTGACAGATTCGTCGCCTTCGTCGTGCACAGTAGTAATGCACAAATTGCACGACATGAGGAGGTTTGAAGGACGAAGTGTTTTTTTTACAGAGAGCGAGCCAAAAAAGTCGCTTGGCAACACATTCAAACACTAGTTTGGTTTTTTATCGATGCCTTGGTGATGCTTTTGTTGGCTTGTGTCTAGCTGTTGCTGCCCTGTAACGAAAGACTTCTGTGCTGACGAAAGACTTCTATGCTGCATGTGTCGCACTCGCCTTGTCACACGCACATACGCCCTCGTGCACAACAGAGCATTTCCAAAATGCGTGAAAGGCAGCACACTAGTCTGTTTTTTTTCGATGCCTAGGTCTTGCTTCTGCCAGTGACTTCTAGCGTTTGGTCGATGCCTATTGCTGCCTGTGTCTAGCTGCTGCTGCTTCTGCATGTAACGAAGTATTGCTTTGCTGACATATTCGTCGCCTTCGTCGTGCACAAAATCAGTGCACAAACCACCAGCCACCACCAGCTACCCCAATGCCCAAACGAAAAAGACCTCCAAACTTGGAGGAGCGTACAGTTCAATGTGGGTTGAAGAAGGCTCTTCTCTACCACAATCTCCTCGACGGTATCACCGACCTCGTCACCAACGTGTCTCGTCGAACACACCGCGCGTCCCTGCTTTTGAACTACTACTTCCTTCGCCACATGGACCTCCCCCGCCTCGAGGAACGTGCGGAGGCCCGAAAAGACTAGATGTTCTACTATGCCGCGCTCACACTCACGAAGAGCAAGAATCACCCGGACCTAATTGACTTCTACGCCAAAAATACAGCGCTGTTCGAGGTAGTCAACGCCGCGCTTGGGTCCGGCTCGTCACTCAATGCAGCCGCTCGAGCGATGAAGACCAACGTTCTTGAATGTAACTATACATGCCCTTCCCTCAGAAAATCCAGCATATATCTTGGCAACCTTTCTTATAGATCTCAAAAAGTACGTACAGTGAATTACAGCGCGATGGCGTTTGTTTTGGTCATACATCTGTTGTCCCATTCCGGAGAGAAATGTTTAGTACAGTAACAAGAATGTGTCATTAAATGTCAAGCGCTGGCCAAGGCCATGCAGGTCCTTGGATAGGAGAAACCTATGAATTTATAATGCAGGAACAAGTTTTACTTGGTGGATGGTGGTGCCGTGGCAGCCCTGAATCATGCCCACCAAGAAACCATAGATGTTGAATACATGACTACCAGAAAAACCATTGTCAGCATACGTTGTGCAGGAGATCAGCGGATCCACAAAGGGGTCGTAGTGCGCCACAATACCGTGAGTGAAGGTCAGTTGCGGCTCCTGCATTCCTTTGAAGCCGACAACATACACGGTTTGTCCAATCGCCACCTCAACAGGCAATGGACGAGGTGTGTGAGGGGGGCACCTCGCACTTGTATTCGAAAACCGCAACATCTGGTGCTTCTAAACTGTAGAACCTTGGGGTAAGCTCAACCCTTGAAGACAGCTGGGTACCGTCAAATGTGGTTGCTAAGTATCGAATTACGTCATGGAACCCCATATTTTGCCCGCAAATGATGACGTAGGGAGCATTGTCGCAATACAGAAAGCCATTGAAGAAGCCGATCTCCCGCCCTCCACTCTCACATGATATCTTGATGACTAAGACCTTGGAGACTGTGTGAATGTGCTGCCGCCATGTTTCTGCCACCCTAGAGTGTGCCAATCCAAGTTCATAGTCCACAGGGAAACACATTGCCCCCCCGTCTTCTGTTGTAGTCATCACCCATTTTTCCCAAGAATCAAACGTAGACATCGCCTCATTTTATCGGCAAGCGCCAGAGAGAGAGAGAGAGATGAGAGAGAGAGAGAGAGAGAGAGAGAGAGAGAGAGAGAGAGAGAGAGAGAGAGAGAGAGAGAGAGAGAGAGAGAGAGAGAGAGAGAGAGAGAGAGAGAGAGAGAGAGAGAGAGAGAGAGAGAGAGAGAGAGAGAGAGAGAGAGAGAGAGAGAGAGAGAGAGAGAGACCGTTTCATCAACCGGCGAAGGTGATGGGTGGCAGTCCGACGGTCAGTGTTTTAGGGCTTGGCGTGCCGGAATGGTCGTGCACGCCATGTGCATTTCAGTGTACGTCGCTTTGCCGATATTTTGGGGGACCTTGGAGTAAAACTACACTCTTCCCATAAAGTCCGTTACCAGCGGCACGCATTTAATTACCCGCCACGCACAGCCGCGATGGCCATGCAATTAGATTGGGGGGTAGAGTAATGACTTTCGAACAACACACCACGGCGCGTTGTTCACTGACGTGAGCACCTCTATCGGCACGCTCCGATTATTGTGGGCACACACGTTGGATTTGCGGCCGAAATTTTGCAGGCCGAAATTTGTGGATGTGCATGTTATGCACGCCTCTATGCGTGGCTCGGTGCACGTAATGTCGCGATAAGCCGGGAGAATACTCGACATTGGGCTTTCATCATGTTTGCACAATTGCACGAGTATCCGCCGAGTGTGTTGCGCCCGGCCGCCTACAGAGCGGCAATACCGGGAATGGCATATCGTGTGCACTAGGTTTTCTTGCCAAGTGCCCGAAAATACCGCCAAGGAGCACGGGCTAGGGACCTATTGGGCTTGAGGGACGGTTGACTTGGAGTGTAAGCACCCTAGCGCGCGGATCGCTGGCCTTTCAAGCTTTCGCATCGCCGGGCGTGAAATATGGCGGGGAGCTTTCAAAGTACCCTAGCACGGGCCTTGGTTTGGCATGCGGCAAATGGCACGGCACCATGCCAACATGGGGGATGAAATGGGTGACGCCGTGAATAAACGAAATATAGAGCGCTGATTGTTGAGCGTATTGGCGGAGCGGGTGTGCGGGTACCACCTGTCCAGGGGTTGCTAGCCCCGCGCGAATGTGGCAGATTTTGAAACCCTAAAAACTTTAGTTGGCTGTACGAGGGGCTGGATGGCATCGGACGGCGGATTTGACGCGAAAACCGGCCGGTAGGCGTAAATTAAGTTGAAAACTTATATTTACTTGGGGGAAGGGCTTCCATTTGCAACTTAGTTTGCTCGAATCGGACACCGTACGGCAAAGTTAGGCTTTTTTAAGCCTCCCAAGCTATGGGTTTCCGGCCCCTATCCCACCCACGTCAAGCATCTTAACGGCACATGCCATCACACCCACGTGCTCCCATGTTTACGGACAACATGCTGGGATCATAAAATCCGCGTGTTGTGTCGCCGATTTCGGGAGTTTTCACGAGCCAAAGTGTGGAAAATCCGAATTCCGGGGCGCCCGAATCAGGGTATGCCCCGAAATCGGGGCTGACCAGCAAACCCTAATACGTTAGTTCGTAGCCGTGACGGGCCCCATTTGTGCCCCGCTTCCCCCTTTACTTCACCGGCAGCACAAGTTTCGGTCCGCCTTTTCAACGAGCTAAAGTACAGTTAAACCCTAGAAACCCTACATGATAAACACCCGCCCTACGCGAAAGGCCCTGTTTCACTAGTAACGGACTTTATGGGAAGAGTTTAGAAGAAATTCAGCCTTCGCGCTGAATTTCGGTGCCGCTTTTAGTCCCCCAATAATTCGGCAAGCAGGGTACTCCCGGTGTCAAGCGGACGCCCCCGGTGTCAAGCGGACATTTCTTCTTCACAAGTCGCATGCTGGCCAATTCGAGAGCAAGGGGGGATGGGCGGCGGAACGGGGTGTGATACGGCTTTTTGGAACAGGGGTTGTGGTAGAGTTGTTGGCGCACCGCTCTCTCTTCGCCGCTTTGACGATCAACACGCGTGGCGCGGGAGATGGCGCGTGGTTGTTTCCGCCCCATCGTCGCCCACTGATGTGTAAGGAGGCGTCTGTTTTTGGAACATGGGGTGCGGCGGAGGGAGTTAGTGCACCGCTGTCTCCGCCACTCCTCTCGCATGGTCAATTTCTAGAACAGGGTTGGTGATGTCACGCGGAAAGCGTATCCTACCGTCACTTAAGACAGTAAAAAGATCCAAAGTACTACTAAAGTACTACTAAACCACACAACGGGGATGGGTCGGTAGCTCGAATGAGCAACGCCGATCGTCTTCGCTTTGGGCCTGGCCTCCCATCAAGCGACATACTGGTGGACATGGCCGTAGAATTACTGGCACCATCCACCTCTCCCCACCCGAGCCTAGCTCACCAAGGTCAGTGGATCCGTAGCGACACCAGACGGCACACACTCAAAGGCGCAGCTCTTGGAGATTTGAATTTCATCCGCCGGACGGTTATCGCGCCACCCACTTCGAAATCCGGGCGCCCGCCGGCGGCGCAGCGGCGGCGGCCCCGGAGAGGGGTGCGCTCGCAGGCCCGTCGGCACCTACCTCTACCTCCACGCGGTGGGCTCTAGTAACCCCATAGCCGTGCCAGGCCCGGCACGGTAGGGGGCTGAACGAGGTACCGGCAGCTGCGATCCGCGGGATCAGCAGCTGTCGGGAAGCCATGTACGGAGGGTTTTGGAAAAACATAATATCCGTACACCGGCACAGGGATCTCCCACTCGGCCAGTCCGATATGTCTTTTTCGCGACCCACTACTCGCAAGTACTCTCCCGACGATGGGGCGGGGGCGGCGTTTGCGAAATATTTTTTGGCGAAAAGGGGTACGGACGGATCAACGGAGGGACTAGGGTGTTGGAGCTGGCGGCGGACAGCTGGGAAGCAGCGCTAGGGACAGCGCTCGCTAGAAGTCGCCAGCCCTGCGAGAGCCTTAGGTCTCCCCTGGGGGCGAGGCCTGATGCTACGCATGACGGAGGTGGGCCGCAGCCGGAGGAGCGGCACGGTCTAGCGGCGGCGGTCCTTAGGATCGCCCGCCGCCGGAAAAGCCCGGTACGGGGGGTTTTTGGAAAAAATCCCGTACCCACCGTCTTTTGAGGACCGGCGACTCGATCCATGTGTTCTTCCAACCCCTTCCCTTGTCGGTACCCGGTTATCGATAGGCTGCCTCAGGCAGTGTGCCTAGGGTTATCGTAACGGCACAATGCTCGTAAAGGCGGCCCCCTAACAACGTAAACCACCGGGGGAGGGCACGGACGGGCACAACGCGATCATATAGGTGTTGGAAACAAACGGGAAAAGGACGGGGGACATGAGAAAATCTGGCTCGGGGGCAGGAGAGCCAGCCGGACACAGTCTGCAGCCTAGTTATTTTCTCTGCCCCCGAAGGAGGAGAAAAGACTCGGCTAGGTGGCGAGCTGCGTCGGGAGGAGCGGCTAATACCTCGGGCGGGGTTGAGCACGGATCGAGGCGGGACCGACGACGACCTATGCGAGGGGGGTTTTTCACCTGCCTTTCCCCCCAAGCTCCGGCACGACCGGAGTCGCACGGGAGCCGAGGTCAGGCAGGTTCGCCTCGACCAGCTCAAGCTGGACAGCCTTGCTGATCAGCGACCCCGCAGCGGCTGGAGCAGGCCGCGTATCGTGGAGATTAGCGACATTTAATTTTTCATACTGTACCCAAAAAAATTACGTATAGATCAGAAAATTATAAATACCTGGATACGGGTATGTTTTAGACGATATCGTTACTGCCATTGGAGAGGTTGGGATTAGTGGTTCACGGTCTACCTCACGCTTAGAAGTCCAACAACAAGTTGAGCATAGCAAAAGGGGGGGCCCAGAGACAGCAGCCGGTTCTTACTGGTATTGTTGTAAACAATTTCAATTTCAATTTCAATTTCGAAATCCGAACATGTACCCGTCATAGTACTACGACAGAAGAAATACACCCATCGCTTACGAAACGCTCCCCCCACATCTCGCCCCTCCGAGCGTCCGGACGTCATTGTCCGCCGCCAACATCCACCAAACCCAGGTCCCATCGGGCTTGGTCGCGTGCAGCCAACACGTGCAATACACTCAAACACCTACTCGAAAATCCTCAACGAACCCCACTACTTCTCTCCCCCACTCGGAATCCAGCTCGACCGCTATGTCTTCGACCCCTGCCCCCCCCCCCCCCCCCCCCCCCCCCCCCCACCTACAGGCAGGCGCTGGTGAGGGATCCCCCGGAACAAGGGCGATACACGGACCTCTGCAACCCCAGGAACAAACTCGCAGGCCACCCGCTGACCCCGTTTCTCACCGTCCCCCAACTGACCCACCCCCAATAGAACATGGGAACAGCTCTGGACCCCCTCCCTCTCCGTCGTGGACTCCAGACCCCCCTGGTCATGGCTGCCCCCCGGTCAACCAGGGACCTTGGACAAGCCGACGACTTCTCCATTCGCATGGTCGACTCGTTCCTCCTCACATGCCAGTACTCCACCACCCCCTCCCACCTTGCTTGATTCTGGATCCACGGCGTCTTCTTGCAAGATCCGACCCACCCCTCGCACCCGATCACGTCGGCCTGCTCGTTGGCCCGCCGCTGGCTCCTAGAGAGCCTCAACGACCTCGCCGACCTCCCCAACCGCATCAAAAATATAATCGGACGGGAACTCGCCCATCACACACGATGGACTGCGAAGTGCGAACCCCACCCGAACTCACCACCCCACAGCCCCGAAATGCGACGACACCACACCCCTACCTATCGAACTTCGCACGGGCTTTCAAGAAATTCGCCTCGTTCTTCCCACTTCTTGTATAGCGGTCGGCCTCGTGTACCAACTCGCTTCACGCAGGCGTGAACTCCGTTCGGCCGGTCCAGTGCCCCCCTCAGCAGCCTCCTCCCCCTCACTCCTGACTAAACTAAGACAGCAGAAAATTCACTTTCTCCGCGATGCCTCAGCCCCTGAAGTTTCAGGCCGAAGGGTGAAGATCCGCTCCCCCCTGTTCCCCGGTATCACCGGCCAAGAAACACTCGCTCTCCTAAAGGACCTCCTCACCTCTGACCTAGCGATCGCACTCACCTCTGCCGGATCAGCCCCCACCATGGACTGGATCCGCCATTTTTTTGTTGGGTTCGGATCCATGAGTACTTGATTTTTTAGGATCCGGAACTAGTGAGTACCTCAAAAAAAGGGATCCGGATCCCGCGATTACCTGTGATTCTAGGGTTCGGACCCCGCGATTACCTACTGAACCTAGGGTCCGGATCCCGCGATTACCTGTGATTCTAGGGTTCTGATCCAGCGATTACCTGTGATTCTTGGGTTCGGATCCAACGAGTACCTGTGTTTCGGTTCCGGATCCGAGTACGTGAGTACTTCTAAACTTTTGGCTACGTTTGATTCGTTGGGTTCGCGATTCCAACAAGTACTCGAAGTACTCATGCAAATTGATACAAATTGCGCATTTTGGGGGGAATTTGTACTGCAAATTCATTTTTTACATCTCTACTAGTTCTATGCGCCTGCTCATGCTTGGATCCCATACAATAGATTTTGACCGAGGTATCGTGAACACCCTATCTGAATTTCCAACAAGCTCCTCTTTTGTACGTTGGATAGCCGTTGATGACAAGCTCTTCCCTGATCTAGACGGTCTACTACTTCCCGCTTGCCCCGCCATTGTTGCTAACTATGATAGGACTTTGATGTGGACGGGCAGATTATGGTGGATTTCAAGCGCGTACGCACCGTTTAACTGGCCCTTGGGTGGGCTACAATCGATTCAAGGCTGCGGAATGACAACACTCACGGCTATTGAACCAATCCTAGACATACACCTCAGCAGATTTGCATTGCCAAATACCTCCCAGAAAACAGCGTGTCACTTCGGGCCACCACAGAATCGTGAGATACTCGGAATCGTGAGTGCTGATTGGGTATCGCGATTCCACATCGTTTTGCGAGGATGAGGTACTCGCGATTACCGCGGATCCATTAAAGTACGATGAATACCGGATCCAACGATTACATACAATAACTGGTACCGGATCCTACGATTACTTATAATAACTGGTACCGGATCCAACGATTACCTGTGATTCTAGGGCTCGGATCCCGCGATTACCTACCGAGGTTCGGATCCAGCGATTACCTGTGATTCTAGGGTCCGGATCCCGCGATTAC
>JAPMLY010002666.1:0-18275 GCA_026401115.1 Tetraselmis chui
GTGTTGACGTTGTGGCATGCCTTCCTCTTCCTCGGGCTTAGGTTTTTTCCTCTTTTCTTCTTTTTACTTGGTGGCTTCCACTGATTTTTCTAGTAAGAGTTTGAACATTGCATGAGCTATTGGCGGAAGGATTTTATTTGGTGATTTACTCAAACAGTGATACGGGTACGTTTCTCGTGCAACGGTACGTTGTCATTCGCTCACTCGAGCATCACCTCGCCCGGAGCATGATCTATCTACGCTGATTTTTTTTTTGCAATAATCTTGTACTCGTGCTTGCATCAAAACGCCGCCCGTGTTGACCTACACCTAAGAAAACCCGCTTTTGACCTCTAGTGCCTCGGGCAAAAATGTTGTATATATAAAACAAATGTTGTATATATACAACAAAAAGTATGGGCCCAGTGCTATGGGTAAAACTAGCATGATGACCACCAGGGCGTCAGGGAGATCCCCCAAGCGCCAAATAGTATACTTAAGTTGACCCGGGCCCGCTGGAGTCCGCAAATCGGCCAGCACAAGGTGGCCCCCACCACCCACCCACCTCTCCACCATGAGGAAACCTATCGAGATCATCAGCCGTGTGGCCGCCCGTCGAGGGCCATTTGAACCCGCTACCCTTGGCAAAGTACGCCAACAGAGGGCCTTGAAGTTTGGTAACGTCGTCGAGTCGGTCGCCAGCAACAAGTTCCGCATCAAGTGGGATGACGGCACAGAGTCATGCGAGACCACCAACGTGCTGAAGGTGCAACCCACCGGCGCTGGCGTCCTGCCCCAGGTGTGTCTCCTCTACCACCATGCACTCGTCTAATACCTTGCCTGGACAGTATGTCGTCGGCTTGTGGTGAGTTTGTCGACGTGTGTGGGTGGCGCGGCCGTGCGATTGCGTCTGTCCGAGGCACGGAATTTGATTCTTTTACAAATATTACAAAGACAACTGACTCGCCTACGCCCCGCAGGCTAGAGCACTGTCGACGGTCCCCTTCACGGAGCCGAGACAAGCTATACCCAGCCCGTCACCTCCCGTTCGCCCCGGAAGTGTCCATGGTGTCGTGGCGCCTCTCGCGGCGGCGCCGGCTGTCCGTCGTGCCCCAGTGCCCAACCCCAAGTCCCGCCAAAACCCCGTGCCACAACTCCTCGTCGCCGATCCTGCTCCGTCACCCGGCGTCTCGATTCCTGTGATAGAGGTGCTTGACCAACCGGATATACCATTCGTTTCAGTCCAGACCGAGTCTACACCTGACGGTAGCGTCACGGTACGGCTGGCTGTACAGTCGGCGGCCGGGTCGGCTTGCTGCTCCGCTGCATCGGCCGTTACCTCGTCGCGCGCCACTCCTGGTTACGACGTGTTTAGCCCGCGCGCCGCGATTGGCTACGATGGCGACGACCCGATCGTCGATTGCGACGACCCGAACGAGCTATACTACGAGACACCAGAGGCGTCCGAGGAGATAGTGAACGAGAGTGGAGGCGCCGACAGTGACGACGAGCATGAAGGGCTGGGCGGGCAAGATCTCCCACTCGACTGCCCTGTTCATAGCCTTTTGGTCGAGCCTATCACTGGCACCCCCTACACAGTGATACTGTCTACCACTGGCGTTGGGCGCCAGACTGTTACATGGACGGTATGTGGCCCAGACTACGACCCCCCCATCACCACTGAAGACCGTGCCGCTGACCTCATGCGTGCTGCTGGAGGCGAGGCTACTGGATTGCGAGACGGGCTTCCCTACAGAGACGGAGCCATGGACCTACTCGCCCTCTGGCTGAAGCTCTGCCCTGGCGATGTGGTTCAGGACCTGGAAAACCTGAACGACTACGCGCTTCGGACTCGTACTACCTTCAACCCGGTCACTAAGTCTGAGTGGGTGAGATTCTGGGGACTGGTGCTAGCAGCGAGGCAGTTCAACCAAAAGGGCAAGGCGCTTTGGGCCGACCATACCGAGGTCGACGGTATCCGCGAGGCTCCCAACTTCCAGAAGTACATGCCGCAATGGCGGTTCGAGCAGATCCGTGCCCTTGTCAAGTTCAGCAAGGCGGCACCTAGAGTTGGCCCAGACACATGGCAGATGTTCACTCAGATGGTGGAGGACTTCAACCGCAACAAGATGATGCTGGTGGTGATGGGGGTGTGGATCACCTTCGACGAGGCCATGAGCGCGTACCAGCCACGCTCCACCAAGACTGGCGGCCTACCCAACATATCCTCCATCAAGCGCAAACCCAAGCCGTTGGGCACTGAGGGCAAGACGGCGTGTGATTGTGCGACTGGTGTCATGATTCATTTTGAGATCCAAGAGGGCAGGGATGCTATGAGGCTGAAGGAGCACGCACCTGAGCTGGGTTTGACTGCCGCCTGCACCCTGCGGATGGCTGAGCGATCTGCTCATGCAGGCGCGACTGTGCTGGGCGACAGCTGGTTTGCATCTGACAAGGTACAACATAGATATCAATTCAGTACAATGCATGCCTGCATGTAAATGTGTGAAACTGGTTATTTTGTTGGATGGTTGTGACATGCCGCAGTCGCTGTGGGCAAGACAGGCCGGCACTTCATTGGCTGTGTCAAGACATCCCACTCTCAGTACCCCAAGGCCTACCTGGAGTCACACCTGAAGGACATGCCCGCCGGCAGTCGCATGGTTCTCCGCTCCACTTTTGAGGGTGTGGGCCTGATGGCAATCGGGTACAAGTACAACAAGAGGAGGGTGTTATTCTTTCTGGCTACGGAGGGAGCTGGGGGGGTGCACGATGGCGAGCCGTACGTTCATCGTTGGGCTGACGACCTCAACAGCATCACCACCAGGCCCATACCTCGTCAAGACGTGGTCTCGCAGTACTTCGCTCGGAGCATGCGCGTCGACAACCACAACCATAGCCGCCAGCACGACATGATGTTGGAGGAGCTGTGGCTGACGCAGGACTGCTAGTTCCACCTGCACACCACCAAGGCCGGCATTCACGTCACCGGCTGTTGGAAGCTCGCGAAGCACCACCTACCGAGGCAACACCCACTCAAAGAGTCAACCGTTGTCAACTTCACCGACTTGATGTGCAAGGCCATGATATACAATGGGCTAACATGGGAGGTGGAGCTGACTCGCAGGACCGAGCGCGTACTGGCAGACATCACCAACGAGCCACCCCCGCTGCCTCACAACATCATGCACCTCGGCAAACGCCCCGGCAACGACAACGCCACCAAGCAAGCCCGCTGCACTATGTGCCGTGTGGACGACGATAATGTGGGTTGGACGTCTTACAAGTGCCCGGACTGCGACATCCCTTTGTGCATCCCCAGCAAGAGGCGCAAGGGCGTCGCATGCTGGACCCGGCACCTCCGCATGACCGCCCAACAGCTCGCGGTTTACGGCGTCAACCGCCGCGCGGACTAGGCCGCCACCGGGCAACCCTCCCCGTACCCAAACCCCGTACCTCAAGACCTTCCTTCCCCGGTCGGCTGGCGGCTGTTGGTTGCTCCTCCGCAGTGCCCTGGCCGGAACCGGTGGTGTGATGCTGGTTCAGCGAGCTACAACATCTTAGAGGGCGACGCTTCTGTTAGCAGCGCGGCCCGCGTAGTATTAGTAGTATGTAATTAAAATCCGTCAATGATGCCGACGCGACCCGTGTTGTATACTCGTGTTGTATATATACCATACAACATATTTGCCAGAGGCACTAGGGGCTAAGAAAACCCGCACCAGCACCCCCTATAGAGGGTGCTGGTGCGGGCTTACCTGCTGCCAGTCACATGTCCCGGGGATGCCAATTTTTTTTAAATGCTATTATATTGCGATAGACAAACCCCTACAGTACGGTACCAGGGCAGGTACGGTAGTGACTTTTGACGTACGGTATAAGGGACCCCTCAGCATATTGACAGCATGGCGAGTACCTGTACCTGTACCTGGCGATATTGATCATGGAAATTACTTACAAATGTATAGGCTGTACAATACCAGTGGCAAATACATAAGGCTAGTTCCTGTGATTATGGGTACCGGTAGTTGTTCTGCGATTATACGGATGCTTATTCTCCAGCAACACCTGTCGCAGTAGCAACTGAGCTCTTGCTGGTGCTGCCGACTCTTCTCCTGCATTGTGGAGTTGACTTGCGGTGGTGTGCTACATTCGTGCTAGTTGTCCTGCTGCGGCCCACCCGCCGCGACGTCTCCTTCTCACGTTGAGTCATCCCACGCCGTTGTACTTCAATGGGGATCCAAATAATGGTTATTTGACAAAGCGGACCCCGCGCGGACAATCTCTTATTCTGTATTGGGCTATTGCCTCAACACCTCTGGCGCAGAACCCCGAATTAGCAATCAGCTATCATGGTTGTGAGTAGATCACTGGTGATTATATGTGGTATGCTATTGGCGCTACTACTGAACCCTGGCGGGATCTCTGCGGACTGCGAGGCCGAGGCGTCGCAGACTCAATGTACGACTTTCGACGAAGTGAACGTGCAGCTCCGGTGGATTAAGAACGGCCAGTTCGCGGGTTTCTACGCTGCGCACGACCTGGGGTACTACACTGAGGTAAAAAAAGCAGGCTTATTTGCCCTAAATCATGTAGCTTAATAGCTATAAAGCTCAGGGTCATGCAACATTCTTGCAGTGGATGGTCAGATGGAGCCGGTATAGTCGCGAAGCCCACTATCGTCGCAACGTCTTAGGATTTGGCCCGATATCTAGAAAATAGCAAATAAACCCTCCGTATCACATCTCCCTCCTTTTCCGGGTTTCGACCAAAGTGCCGCTGCATAGTAAACCCTCACAGCAACAATGATCTTTCTTTGATCTACGTTTTTGTCTTACCTGTACACCCTGGAAGGCTGCTTCTTAGGCGAACTTGGCCACCATCCGCGAAAGATGAGATGAACAATGATCTTCATCCGCATCAATATCTGTTTCGCTTAATCGTACGTCGGTGTTCGGGTTAAGTGTTGCTGGGTGAAGGGTTTATTACCTATACTAGTATCGCGAGTGTCGCGGCACGCGGCAGCGGCAGAGAGATGCCCCCGCCCTCTTGCCCTCATCCCCCTCTTCCCCGCTCATCGCTCTGCCCCCCGCCTTGGCCGGTTTACAAAAAACAAAGCACATGTTCTCAGCCCCGACACAGGAACCTGTTCCTGTGAATCTGTGCTATTACGACTACTACGAGATGCCTGGTCATTTTTTTACATATGAGCTCTGCTGACAGCCCGCCGCGCAAGTTAAAAACTTAATATAGGTATACCCGTCCGTATATTCGTTCACCCGGTCGTCGTTTCCGGTCGTATAATTTCGACGTGACAGTGTACTTTGGCATATAACGCGTTGTGCCTTTGGCGTAAACACGTGAGGCCATATACTCAGCCAGCAACCCTCGACACGCAGTCATCTGGCTGCTCTGCTCCTAGAATGTTTCCCAGAGCTTATGCTCCGGTTGGAAGAAAACCGGTTCGTGGGGCGGGTAAAACTCAGGGCGCGCGAGCTCTGAGCAATACACTTTTGCGTGCTTGAAACTGGTTCTCTTCCAAGTTGCCCTGGATATACGGGATGCCGATAGATACCAGGCACTCAGCTCTCAGCGCCGCCTCTTATAGCGTGACGAATATGATGCCCCCCCTGCTTGGTCCGGTACTCACGGAAGCCAGGCTCCACACGCTCTGACCTCATCACAAACACACATTTTCAAATCGGCAGTGTCTACTACTGTTCCATGAGCGAGTCCCTGCTGTGTATGTCTGACCCTGTCGTCCCAGTTGTAGTTCCCCAGCTGCCTCTTGCCTTCTATCGTCTCGCAGTCACCTTAGTTGCTGCAGAGTATGAAATTAGAGTGTATTCTGATCTATGATAATAATTGTTTTGAATATCGCAGCCAACACATTTCCTAATTTACTTACATTTGGCTCGACTTCGCTTATTCCAGAAAATCACATCTCATTATTGTTGGCGTTTGGATTAAATATCACGTGAAAAATCAGACTGGCAGAAGACAACATGCTCATTGTAGCGAAGACTATCGACTCGAATATTACACCTTCACGAGGTGCAAATGTTTAAGATGCTCAGTCAGAACAGCGAGGGCGTGGTTACTTCTGAACCGGGTGCGGTGTTTAGCATTTTGTATGCACCTCATGTCGGCGCCTTTTGCCTTTGCGGGGGTGTTATGTGCAAAGCGAGAGACTGGTGCGAACTGCAAAATAGGTCTGCATTGGTGACACGGGAGGTCATACGATTTAGCGCAGTGTTGTCATTACGAAAAGCTTTATAATCAAAGCATCACACCACGAAGGTAGTTTCCTTGAGTTCCAATGTCCTCGCCCTCGCCCCCCTCTAACTTGTCGATGATTTCATCGATTTCATCCTGCCTTCATCGGAAGAAATCGAACACGATACGCAAGCGTTGGCGCCTTCGGACGTCTTTGATTTATCCCCAACAAAAAAACTTGCCAATGTTTTCTATCGCCCCATTTACGGACGTGGGTCGCCGAATTTTGCTTTCCCTGTCCTTATCAGTCTCACACCGAGATGAGTGACGCACACATGCGCTCATCGTGCAGTCGTATTTATGTCATTTACTAGCATTGCCCATACATTTATCCCATGAATGCCGGGTCCTGAAGTATTGCAACACCCTCCGCACCCTGTTCTCACCAGGAGTGCCTCCGCGTGAGGCTGTTGACTCGAAGCGATGCAACCATGACTGCACCCGAAGAGGCGGTGCTGAATGGGGAGGCGCACTTTGCGGTGCCCTGGGCGGTCGAAGACATCGAGCTGAGGGAAGCTAATCGTACGAGTTACAAGACAATTGCGCAGGTGTTCCGTCGTCCAGGCTACGATCAACTGATCGCTCATTTCGACGCCCCTTTCAACATTTCTTCCCTCGAGGACATCAAACCGCTGGCCAAGCTATTGGGTCGGCCGTTGCGCATCGCGGCATCCGATGATGCTTACGCTTTATATGCGCGGCTGCAGACACTGGGCGTCAATTTGTGCGGCGATCTAATGGAGACGCAACACGATGCCGACACCGCTTGCGGCCCAGATGACGAGGCAGAGCTCGTTTGGAGGGAGCTTGCGTCAGGGGTGCCACACCTGAAGGCGCCGGAAGAGAGCCCCCTATACGCGGACCTCGTGGTGAACCACGTTACGGGACTGAGCAACATCTTGAGGGCGGAGAATTTGGAGGGCGAGCTGATCGGGGTGGAGGAACGTGTGCAGGAGTTTCGTATCCAGGACGCCCCGCTGCTTGAGGATGGCGTGTGTGTATCGGAGGAGTGGCTGGAACAGCCGGGGAGTCGAGATATCGCGCGTCGTTTTCTACGCGCAACCATGCGAGGATGGATGACCTGCCGGGACACCCCTCTGGAATGCGTCCGCGTCCTCACCCCCACCAACGACCTTTCCCATCCGAACCACGATGACCTCCTCTTTCAAGTCATGGAGGTGCGTGCCAGGCGGAGGGGTAATCCCGTTCTCTCATCGCCTCACATTACTGACATCGTTCCTGTACAGCAAAAAAAAAAGTGATATGCAAGAGTGCTTCACTGTTCCGACTGAAAGAACGAGAGAGAGAGAGAGAGAGAGAGAGAGAGAGAGAGAGAGAGAGAGAGAGAGAGAGAGAGAGAGAGAGAGAGAGAGAGAGAGAGAGAGAGAGAGAGAGTGAGAGTGAGAGAGAGAGGGAGAGAGGGAGAGAGAGAGTGAGTATGTGTATGTGTGTGTGTGTGTGTGTGTGCTTTTACGGGGGTGAGTGCTAATGCTGTTGATCTCGCTACTGCGAGCCAGTTCATAGATTGCATCAAGCATTACTTAAAACGCACTCTTCCTGCTTCGCGTGGGGGTCACCGCTGTTACAAGTACGACCTTTACACTGCAATCATCCCAATTAAAAAAAAAATTGGCGCGCACTACCCGTACTCTTTCTACTTTTACGGTAAACTCTGGAATTGCACGGGTGGGGAGTCAAAGAATTAGGTAAAAAAAAAAGCGGTGAATGTGTCAGGATATCATCTACCTGCTTGTTGTTCTTGCTTGGAAAAGAACATGCATGCGTAGTATACATATGTATTTAAGGCGAGCGCGGAAAGGCCTCAACGCACCTTTTCCCTGAAGGTCGAGTACAAAAGCCGATTGTGGTCGCGCTTTTGTAGTGCTCATGCAACACACGCCTGAAAATGCGTCGGTACTGAAAATAGTACATATGATACTGGCGCCGTAGGTGAATATCGTGTGCACCATAAGTATTTAAATTATTTGATGACATTCTAATTTTCCATATAATGACGAAGTACCCGTAGGCATCGACCAACAATACGATTAATTCACGTACTGACGGGTACCCTTTTTGATATTTTTTTCATGCAAACCAGGTACCCGTTTGAGGGGCTGAAAAATACACGTACTGCCATTTTGGTTAGGTCTTTTTAATTTTTTTGGTTAGGTCTCTTTTGAATCAATAAAAAAATTCTTACAAGAAAAAGCAGTGGAGGCCACAAAGCCAAAAAAAAAAGAATCCCCCTTCGAGCCTTTTCCCTGTCCTCGTATCAGTATTCGCGGATGGTGGCAGAGTTCACCTACGAACCGGCCAGATAAGAGACAAGCAGGGAGGGAAACCCTAACTACCCGGCACCTACCTGTAGCCCTAGCCCCTGACGCTGCCCCCAGGTTTTTCCTGTCCTCATCCAGAAAAGCCTGGAGAATTAGCGATGGGTGAGGATTAGCGGGTGGTCATTGATGTAATCAGTTTTTATTCGTCTTTGTTCTTAAAAAGAGTGGCGATCTTCCTACGCTGACAAAGAAGGGGGGGGGGGGGAGGGGGGGGGGGGGGGGGGCATATAGATATATGTACATTTACGAACATATATCTATGTATATCCTGGTGCCACCCAAGTACAAAACTTGAGGTGCCACCCAAGTACAAAACACCCAAGTACAAAAGTTTTGCGAAGTGCGTGAACAATAATTCCCCTGATTACGCAAAAAGGGGGACTTTCTGTCACCTGTTTACGTATTGGGTACAGCGTAATTCCCACCTACAAGTAATCAGTGGAATCCACCACCGGTATTAGGAACCAAGGAGAACAAAGGGGAAGCAAAGAAGCCCGCGGAGCAGAGAGGCGGGCAACAGCGTAACAGTATTCGTCCCTCTTCGAAAAACTTTCTGCTAATAAAGTATCGATAAATATACTATCGGTACTGCCATTTGCCTCACAATCTGTCTCCCCACCGAAGCGTCCCTAAATCCCCAGATCTTGTTATTAATCTATACCTTCTTGATAAAGCGGGAAACCCTAAACCTCGGCGAAATGTTGTTGGCTTGCTGCATTGCTCAGGCTGCGGGCCCGAAAATATGTCATTTGAGGCAACTAGCAGTACTGGTACGGGTATTTCACACGGCTTAGATAACTTGAATTGCAGGAGGACGCACCACAGACACGGGGACAGGGAAGTAAAACTCATTAGAGGGAAAGAGTCGAGTGTCACGGAATTCATCACACGGCAAATGTTAGCACAACATTGTGCACATACCTGAAGCAAAGAAATACAGGGAGAATCTCATAGGCACTTGAGACAGCTTATCCAGAAGGACGATATATATATATATATATCATATATGTAAATACATATTCCGGAAGAAAAAATGGATCTCCCCCCTCCCCCCCCTTTTTTAAGGAACACCGTGCCACCTAGAGCAAAATAAGAACAAAAATCGCCTTCACTAACAATTGACATGCCTTCCTGCTCTTCGGGCTTAGGTTTTTCCTCTTTTCTTCTTTTTGCTTGGTGGCCTCCACTGCTTTTTCTTGTAAGAAAATATGTTTTACTAACAATTGACATTCGCGAAAAATACGACTGAATGAACTGCCCGATTTCCTATATGCTCATTCGATGTATATTGGGCGAATGCGATGTGATGAGGATAGCGTCGGTGTGTGCATGCCGAATTATTCGCTTTAGCTGACCTAAGTTTTATATCGCGACTATGTTGGAAAAGCAATGTTTATCAACAGAAGATCGAGCAGATAAAATGCCAAAGACCCGTGCACATGTTCTGAATTGCCTTGCCTGCGATTTCTCTGCAACGAGATTTTTTAATATGAAGAGGAAGGTGATATAGTTTTTAATCCGGCGATACAGAATACTATTTTAATCTCGCTCAAAGAAATTGCAAGTGGAAGCTAATATGAATGCAGTATGCATATGGGATGCGGTTCACGATGCCAATTCTTCACCGCGATTTTGACATGAAAGATTTTGCTTAGTGGCCTCCACTTCTTTTTCTTGTAAGAATTTTTGATTACATGAAAGATAATGTCTCAACCTATGCAAATGAATATATCGACGACAGATTTCAGCAACTCGCTCGGTTTCTCTGTGAATGCTTACCAAACGAAACCAATGGCGTCGCTAATGAGCCTTCATCGTATGATGATTAAACGTAGATCTGTAAAATCCAGCGGGTTCTGACACCGGGGCAATCGGTGATGCAGGTCAACAAGCTGATTTGGCCCTCGCCGAGTGGCATTGGCGCGGTTGTGGCGGAAGAGTTTCAGAGCATGTACAGCTACGTGGGCAGGACAGGGCTGTACCGCCAGGAATACGACCCGCTGGACAATCTGGTGCCCGAGATAATGCAGGTCGTGGTCGCCGATCTTACAGAGGCTGGTGGGGATGCGTACGGACACTACTACGGGTCGGAGCAGTTTCAGGAGACGCTCTCCTTTTGTCGCGACAGTTCCACCTCTCCCGTCACGCTTTGTAATATGCGTTGCGACCCGGGCTCTGAGCCGCCGACGACCGGGCAAATATACGGGCCCGAGCAATGTGCCGTCTGTCCTGAGGACACAGCGTCGCCGGGAGGCCGCGAGCCGTGTCGGGAATGCCAAGACGGCACAATCGCTCCATCCACCGGCACAGACTTTTGCGTCCCGTCTTCCAGCCCCAACCGTGCGCTGATTGCGGGAACCGCGTGC
Source organism: Tetraselmis chui (assembly GCA_026401115.1). NCBI lineage: Eukaryota > Viridiplantae > Chlorophyta > Chlorodendrophyceae > Chlorodendrales > Chlorodendraceae > Tetraselmis > Tetraselmis chui. The sequence goes on from JAPMLY010002666.1 coordinate 10,961, forward strand.
GCGGCGGGACTGGTGCTGTTGCTGCTGTTGCCGGGCTATCTACTGTGGAGACGGAGCAACCGGCTGAAGGCGGAGCTGTCGGCAATGCAAATTGGTTTAAGCAACTTTGAAGACAATATGGACATGGACGCTCCCTTAGTCAAGGTATGTCTGAGATATTGCTTGCATGTATGTATTGTGATGCCACTCCAGTCTCATCAATCCATACTGTCTGAGTGATTTCTTTCAGCTCATTTATTCCAACCGTTGCGTCAAAACGAATGACCGGAATGGCAAAACACAAATCGCAAACAGGGGCGAATTTATAATCTGCCAAGTAATCTATTAACTGAGGATTTTGATATTGTATTTCAAAACAACTTGTCTTTTAAAAAGCCAAAATATTTGTATTCAAGGACAACCATGGTCTGCCTTTGTGTCACGGAAACTGTGTGTGTGTTTGTGTGTGTGTGTGTGTGTGTGTGTGTGTGGTATCATCCACTCCATGGGAATCGTATCACATGTGCGAAGCTGTTGTTTGAAAATCTAATTGGATCAGTCATGCTCAACTCCTTTGTGGGTTGGGGTGGCTGAGATGGGGTGCTTTACTTGTAAACTATCGATTCGGGTTTACTGAATCCCCCCGGCCCTTCCCCTCAGGCTCTGAGCTTTCTAGAAGACGTTGAGCAAGGGAAACACAACCACACCTGGCGGCCGTGGAAGCAAGAGGACCTGCAGAGCAAGGCACGCGAGCTGCGCATACTGTTGCTAAGCAGCGCCAGTTTGACAAAGCCGGATGTGGAGAAGGCGATGCGCGCTGACGGCAATTACGGCAGCGATATTGTCAACTTTGTGGTACAAAACACATCAGAGGGGGAGTTGAGACCTTACGACGGCAATCTCTCCTCGCCCAGCTTCAGAAATTATGTGAAAGGGCACGATGCAAGCTTCAACCTAACGGACGAGGACGCCGTCCCGGAGGCCATGCAGGAGGATTTCTCTCTCCTCGGGAAGAGTTTCTCGTTGGACGTCCTGTCGTGGACCCGCCTCTGCCCGGACGGCCTTCTGGGCATCGTACTCGCCCGTTTTGTGAAGGGTTGGGAGCTGCACAAGAAGCTCGACCTGTCAATGACCAAGATAATGCTCTTTGCTGCCACCATCGAACTGGGCCACCAGGAAAATCCATACCACTGGTGAGCTCATCCCCCTCCCTCGTGAAAATAAATTGTAAGATGTAATAGCAGTAGAACCTGATTAAGTAAAGAGATACTGAGCCCTATTTATGAAAATGTGCGTAGTGTACCCAAATGCGTGTTCCCGTGCCATTGATCTGATGAAGGTTTGGTGTCAGGGGTACATTTTGATGTCTGCCATCCATTCCATTCTACGAGGTATTCTTGACACGCAGTGGAATAGAATGGACCATAGTTTGTGTGTTGGGATCCACGTTTATTTGGTTTGCCATTAATTCGTATGAAACGGCTCGGCTGCTGCTGCTGCGCAGCTTGGCGCACAGCATCGATGTGACGGTGCGGTTGGGCACCATTCTGGAGAAGAGCGGGTTTGCGGAGTTCCTGGTCAAGTCTCCCGGCATTGAGGGCAGCCTCACTCTGTTTGGCGCGTTGCTGGGCGCTGTTGGTGAGTAGCTCACCTCGCCTGCTTCGCTGCTGTCGTCTCAAACCATCTTTAGCACTAAAGATACAATGCGACGAGTACCTAAACCCCCCATTTCAAAGGCGGTGTCCACTTTGTTTATATTTTTGCTATGAAAGTTTGTTTCACCCAGTGGAAACCGTATCCATCCTGTCTTATCTCAGTGAGTAACACATGCGCTGCGCCCTTTGATGCCCACGCACCTCTTCCCCCCTTACGAAAATGAAAATTGAAATTATTTAAAACATTGACCGCTTACGCTGGGCGGCTGCTGCCTAAGGGCCCTCTTACATATGCCATCAAGGACTTTGAGTACAAAATTTAGGCCGGCAGCTTCCCCGCTTGCTTCCTTTGCCCCGTACTTTCAGTCCACGACTACCAGCACGCCGGCGTGAGCAACCAGTACGTCATCAACACGGGGATGGAGCAGAGCATAAAGTTCAATGACCAGTCGTGCCTTGAGGTGGGAGCGCCCTTTGATTGTCAGTGCTCACTGTAGTATTAGGGGTTCACTAGGTTTTGATCTTATTTGTCGGGGTTTCGATAGCCCTGCGCGGTTCAACCTTTTCAGACGGTGCAATAGTTCCTGTCACAGCATGTGATGCATTGAGAGGGTCTGACGCGTGTAAGTAACGTCCACTCCCATAGAACCAAGCCCTGTTGGCAGCACTGAGTGAGTTGCGAACGGAGGATGGCTTTGTGGCGCACTTCGAACAGTCCGAGAAGCAACAGCTGAGGTCGCTCATCATCAAGTAAGTCCGGCTGCGCTGATGGGATTTGATGGAGACGCCCATGGCGAACGGGGCCCGGACACTGTGAACTAGGCGTCTAAATCCATCGTCGCCGTGCTGTTTCAGGATGGTGCTTGCCACGGACATGGGGAAGCACTTCCCCGTGTTGACGGCTGTGCAGGCTAAAGTATTGGATCACTACGACGCGTCAAAGGGCGTGCGCAGTCGTTACGACGCCCTCACCTCCGAGCAGCAACATATCGTACTGGAGCTCTTCCTGAAGGCCGCCGACCTCGGCCACTGTGGGTTACCCATCCGCAGCCACCTGGAGTGGGTGCAGCGTATTCAGGACGAGTTTTGGCGGCAGGGCGACGGGGAGCGCATGCGCGGGCTTCCGTTGTCCCCGCTCGCCGACCGAACCAAGCCCGGCGCGCTGTGGGGCAGCAACCAAGTACGTAACCCCCTCCCTCTGCACCCGGTGCTTTAGCTCATTGTCATGTCTCCCCTATCATCTGGACCCTACCTAATCCGCTCGTTATTTCACAACAATGCTGTCTCGCACTTCATCCGCATGTTTTTGCGATGTTATCCACTTTCCTTTTTAAATTCGTATCACCAATGACGAACTGAATGATTATGAAATATTATTTCACTAGCCGACCAGGATTCCTCATGGCGTCGACCAATATCATTCGATTGTTTATTTGCTTCCTCTCCCTAACTATCCACGTCAAACCTTTCTGGGTTGGCCTTGTATGTCTCATCGTTGTCGCCGTCTGCCTTATCATCATCGGTGCCGCCGTGACGTACAGGTGGGCTTCTTCAAGGCTCTCGTGTGTCCGATGTACGCGATGCTCACGACGGTGGCGCCCGAGTGCCACGAGCTTCAAGACGGCGTGAATGCCAACCTCGCATTTTGGAAGGCGCACCCAGGGGCACCCCCCGCGGAGCTAGTGGCGCGCAGCGACGCAAAAGGAACAACCATTGTTATCGACGAGCAGACGGAAAGAGCCGGAAGCCCCTTCATCCGCGCCTCCCCTCGTTCTGCCGCGCCTGTAGATCCGCGGACCACGATAGCTTTGCCGGGCGCTGTCCCTGGTGAAGTTGAACCGTATGATCGGCATACCTCAACACCGAGAGCCTCACCTGCTGCTTTAGAGGTGGAAGAGGAGTCCGATCGTTTACTCGATATTTAGATAACCTCGAGTGTTTGGCGTGAGGGTAGCTCTATTCTTGGAGGTTTCATGTGCCGAACTCATTGAATATGATATCTACTATCACACAATATCCCGCGTTGGCCGCAAAAATATATATATATACATAAAGACAACGATATTAAGTAAATATTTTTACAAGAAAAGGTACTGGAGACCACCAAGCGAAAAGGAGAAAGGAGGAAAAACCCCACAAGTCTAAGCCCAAGGACTTGGAAGGTATGCCACAACATTAACAATGCCTTCATGCAAAGCGTCGCGATGATAGGAACCCAAAGCACAATGAAGCGCAGTAGAAAGACGTTGCGTGAATTCTCGCCGCACATCCCCCGAAAAACGTCGAAAGGAAACAAACGTAGATCGACGGACGAAATGTTGCATGCTCACATAACTATCATAATGCAATGAACGAGAGTTTGCTCCACCCATGCCAGGGAAGCGACGAATTGCCACCAAAATAGCCAGACGATCAATCAACGCAGCCGTCATATGCGCCAACCGGCCCCCATCCTCTATGGCGAAGGGATAGTAGTCATTGACTGATTGAACCGCATGTGTGGCAAACAAAGGGGAAGTGCGGAGGTCCGCATCGAGTTTGCCCTACCGACCTCCCAATGCCAGACTGCTCGGATGTGAGGTGCTACTTTGGTTAGGCTAAGTTAGCAACCTTAGACTAACAGTAGAACCTAATCTCTGGATCTAATTATACAGCGTAGAGAGAATTGATAAGATTATCTTAGGAACATGGTTTCTTACAATCTGGGTGTGGCGTAATTCTGGTATGTACCGGTCTTCATCTCTCGGCCAGTAAGTCCTCGTCTTAAATATCCACGCCTCAGTTGTTCTAGAAACAGCCTTAGAACCTGTAGCTTGTGCTGCCAGCTAATTAAACCAAACTATTATTACTAGCGATACAGATTATCTGAGATTATTTTTACCGTCTTCTCTGACCTCATCGCACAAGGTCTTAGAAGTATCTTGAAAGGAACTACGGAGAAGAGATACTGCCGGTAATTCTGTATTGTCCGGGGAAAATACGGCGATACAGTGGTACTGCCGTGATGAGAATAAAATAGTCACGCTGAATATCGCTAAGATACAGCATGTACTATTATTATGTATTATTATTAAAGGAAATAAATTATGTCGGACACTAGCACTCAGATAAATGGGCTCTAGGATGCGACACTCTCCCCTCCTTGAGCACCAGCGTCCTCGCTGTGCAGTACTCAGGGTCTTGGTATCTTGGGGGTTCTTGCAGGCCAGCGGTTGCGAAATCAGTCGAAATCAAGGGTCGCAGAAAATTCTCGATAAACATTTGTTCGAAGAAATTTGGGGAAGATGTTTAAGTGGTCGACTCCTCGCATGGGCTCCCCAAGCTCAAATCGCTTCGCATCGTGCACAATCGGAATTGGATGCGCACTGTCGGCATGTTCTATGTCTTAATTCCATCTTTCCAGTAGACTGGCGTGTACAACATCATAAATCCGTATTCTAGGGGGCCCCCTAGAATACGGATTTCGGTAGCTTAAGCCGAAATGCGACCGGGGAAACTTCCTCCGTGATGAGAAACGGTCCAATGTAGCGGTCGCGTAGTTTAGAACATGGTTGTTGTACAAATCGTAGATTTGTCGCCTTGAGCTTAACTTTGTCGCCAACTGTAAAAGGTACTGGTAACCGGTGCCGGTTTGCAGCTTCTTGCATATGTGCTTGGGTTGCTTTGACGTAGTCGCGGGCAAATTTGTGCATCTCGACCATAATCTTCACTTTCTCCGGTAAAGTACGGTTGGGCTCGTTGTCTTGAAATGTAGCCGTCGTTGGAGATGTCGGCTCGAATCCTTGTGTCGCCTTAAATGGAGACATAGTCGTCGACGTAAAAACCGTTGCGTTGATCGCGAACTCCACGTTGGTAAGGTGTTGAACCCAATCGTCGTGCAAGGGGTGCACGTACCAACGTATGACTTGCTCCCATGTCTTATTCACTCGTTCGGTTTGGCCATCTGTTTGAGGATGATAGCTCGTAGAAATATTAAGCTTGGTGCCAATAGCCCTAAATAGGGTTTGCCAAAAGTCGCTCATAAACCGGGGATCTCGATCGGATATTAATTTCCGTGGTAAGCCAAAATGCCGGAAAACATCGCGGTGCATAACCTTCGCTAATTGCTCCGTTGTAATCGTTTTCGTAATTGGCTCGACAATCGTCCGTTTCGTAAGCATAAAGATGAATACCACCACAACATCATACCCATCGCACTCATGAAGGTCCGTAATCAGGTCAAGCGATACGTGTTCAAAGGGCCCGGTCGGTACTTCGTGCGATTGAAGGAGTCCATAGATAGGGCTTGTTTGTGTCGCGCTGCCTTGTTACGTTGGCAAGTAACACAGTTGCGTACATAGTGTTGTACTCTCCGCTTGATGTTAGGCGACCAAAACGTTCGGGTCACTGTTGGCAGTAGTTTAATAATACCATGATGTCCCGCGGTCGGTGCGTCGTGTAGTTCGTACAGTACTCTTGGTCGCAATGTAGAGACGTTCGGAACATACAGTCGTGTCCCGTAGGCGTACAAGAGTCCATTCGATTGACATACCAGCTAGGTAGGCAGAGATTTCCGGGTAAGCATGTACTTATCCGAGTCATAAGCGTTTTTTATTTCCGCATGAAGTCTTGAGTCATGATGCAACCGGGATTCCAAGGAAAGCATTTGCGCGTATAATAACTCGCATTATGCTTCGTCGTTGGTCCAATCGCGTAACAGCTGCATCTTTTGTAATGGGTCCTTTAGGTAAGGTCGGCGAGACAGAGCACCTGCATGGTTGATTCCTCCCTTGTTGTACACAATGTCCATCTGTCGTTGATAAGGCGTTAAAACTTGTAGCCATCGCACATGCCGAGTAGACGAATCGCGTTGCCGAAAGAAGTGTCGCAACGTATCATGGTCCGTCATTACTGTAAGTCCCGCCGCGCCATCTAAATAGCAACGAAGTTTCAGTAGAGCGTCGCGGACTGCCAGTAGCTCTTGTTCGTGGACATGATAGTGTACCTCATGCTTGTTCATCTTTCGAGCATGTCACGCAACAGGTTGTAGTCCAATACCTTGGTCTTGCAACATCACAACTCCTATTGCAAAGCCGGAAGCATCCGTGCACAAAGTATACCTTGCATTAGGAGAAGTGTCAGGAATTACCAGGACATGTGCACGTACCATCGCGTCTTTAACTTGCTCGAATGCTGACTAGGCTCGAGGGGTCCAGCGAAATTCCGGTGTCTTCTTGGTCAAGTCCGTCAATGGGGTTGCTAGGGTTGCGAATTGGTTGATATACCTCCGGTAATATCTAGCAAGTCCTAAAAATCCATGTACTTCCGTCACATATTCCGGCCGGGGCCAATTTTGTATTGCCTCCACTTTGTCGGGGTCCATTCGGATTTGTCCATCTTCTACCACAAGTCCCAGGAAGCTGACGCTCGATCGTCCGAAGTAGCACTTGGAGAGTTTGATATGCAATTGGTGTCGCTACAACTTTCGTAACACGAATCGAATATGCTCGAGGTGTTCATCGGCCGTCTTACTGTAAGTCAGCACGTCGTCCGGACATACCACGCAAAACTTGCCAAGATACGGGGATAAAAATCGATTCATCATCGCTTGGAATTGAGCTTGGGCGTTACAAAGTCGAAGGGGTAGAACGCAGTACTCGAACAATCCGTAATGAGTTTGGAATGTTGTCTTATGTATGTTG
>JAPMLY010002667.1:0-43407 GCA_026401115.1 Tetraselmis chui
GAGAGAGAGAGAGAGAGAGAGAGAGAGAGAGAGAGAGAGAGAGAAAGAGAGAGAGAGAGCAAGAGAGAGAGGGGGGGGGGGGTGGGGAGAGAAAGATGGAGGGAATAGGAGGGGACAAAAGAAAGAGAAGGGAGAGACAAGGGAGAGAGAGGGGAGAGATAGACGAGAGGGGAAAAGAGAGAGCGAGACGGAGAATGTGTATGACATTAACAAGAAATAAACAAGTGAATAATGAATTAAGTGTTCTTTTAATCTATTTGCATTAGTACATGAGTAAGTACTGTAAGAAACTACATCAATACGATACAATACAATATATAAACATGAAGGGTGGAGGTAAGGGGAGGGGGAGTGGGGGAGAAGGAGTGGAGAGAAGGAAGAGATAGAGAGGAGAGATAAAGGGGCGGGGGGAGGAGGGAGAGGGAGAGGGAGAGGGAAAGGGAGACGGAGAATATGTATAATGCACTCTTCCTATAAAGTTTATTACTAGTGAAATAGGGCCTTTCGCGTAGGGCGGGTAGTTATCATATAGGGTTTCTAAGGTTCAACGGCACTTTAGCTCGTTTAAAAGAGGGTTTTGACGTTGAAGGAAAGAGGGAAGCGGGGCACAACTGGGGCCCGTTACGGCTACGATCTGACGTTTTAGGGCTTGCGACCCAACCCCAATTTCGGGGAATGTCTTGATTCGGGAGCCCCGGAATTTGGATTTTCTACACTTTGGCTAGTGGATACCCCCAAAATCGGCGACACAGCATGTGGTTTTATTACCCCAGCATGTTGTCCGCAGACATGGGAGCACATGGGTATAATGGCAGGTGCCGTGAAGATGCTTGACGTGGGTGGGATTGGGGCCAAAAAACCACAGCTTGGGAGGCATAAAAAGCCTAACTTTGCCGTACGGTGTTCGATTGAAGCATGTTAAGTTGCAAATGGAAGCCCTCCCCCCTAGTTAATGTCAGCTTCCGAGTGATTGTTCGCCTACCGGCCGGTTTTCGCGTCAAATGCGCCGTCCGATGTCATCCACGCCCTCGTACAGCCAACTAAAAATTTAGGGTTTCAAAATCTGCCACATTCGCGCGGGGCAATCAACCCATGGACATGTGGTACCCGCACACCCGCTCCGCGAATACGCTTCAACAATCAGCGCTCTATTTTTTTTTCTATTCACGGCGTTGCCCATTTCATGCCCCATTATGGCATGGTGCCGTGCCATTTGCCGCAGGCCAAATAAAGGCCCGTGCTAGGGTACCTTGAAAGCTCCCCCCATTCTTCACGTCCGGCTATGCGCAAGCTTCAAAGGCCAGCGACACACGCGCTAGGGGGCTTACACTTCAAGTCAACCGTCCCTCAAGCCCAATAGGTCCCTAGCCCGTGCTCCGTGGTTTTATTTCCGGGCACGTGGCAAGAAAACCTAGTGCACACGACATGGTATTCTCGGTGTCGCCGCTCTGTAGACGGCCGGGCGCAACACACTCGGCGGATACTCGTGCAATTGTGCAAACATGTTGAGAACCCAGTGTCGAGTAGTCTCCCGGCTTCTCGCGACACTGCGTACACTGAGCCACGCATAGAGGCGTGCATAACCTGCACATGCACTAATTTCGGCCTGCAAAATATGGGCCGCAAATTCAACTTGTGTGCCCACAATAACTGGGGCGTGCCGATAAAGGTGCTCACGTCAATGAACAACGCGCCGTGGTGTAATGTTCGGAAATCATTACTCTACCCCCCAATCGAGTTGCATGGCCATCACGGCAGTGCGTGGCGGGTAATTTAATGCGTGCCGCTAGTAGCGGACTTTATGGGAAGAGAGCATATATCTATGACAAGCGTTGACCGTCAAAATCAACGATAAAGAATGGGAGTTACCTCGACAACTGCGACATGTGGCCGAAAAGCATTGCCGTAGCTTCCGCAATATCTATAATACGACGTGGACTTTGAAATGCCTTGCAAGTTGATGGTTGCGCCGTGCGATGTGCGCCGATTTCAAATTGACGGTCGATATTGAATGATATTTGATTTTAAATTGTTTGCGTATCATCCCCGACTCCCAAAGCTCGTCCGCGTAATATGTACTTACTTCGCCAAATGAATCAGTGAACAACTATCTGTGCAAACCATTGCCTCCCCCCTCCCCCGCGCCAACAATCCCTACCGGTCGTACCGCGGTTTGAAAATACTGCGACGGTGCTTTAGCGTTGCCGCCACCGACATAAATTGCCTTCATGGCAGTAAGTGAAACTCCAAGCCGAAACCCAAAGACATATTGCGCACCCATCTTATCTGCCACTTCGATGCTCACGCTGCTGAGGCCTCCTACGTAGTTGTAGTCTGTTGTCTGGGGGTCCGCAGTACTAGATAAGAAGGGAAGGTTTACAGGCCGGGAACGGTACACTCGCGTATGCTCCCACCTGCAAGATGCGGCGAGCCAAGCCGCCATACAAGCACAGCAAATCTAACGCTCCTATGTTGACGAGCACGGAAATGTGGAACCTTTCAAGATGCAGCGAGTGACCATGCTATCAATGTTTCCCCGCAGCCGCTAGCTGCCCTTCCGAAGTCCAGCGCTCCGGTCGGCGAAGGTGGGTCGCTGTCCGGTGCTCCCATCATGGTTAGCGCAAACGCGGGCGGAATAAAAGAGGTGAAGCTAGCCCGTAGACCATATGCTTTGTCCCATTTCAGACACAATTATTACTAGACGAATAAACGAGCAAGGGTCGCAAAGTGATAGTACCGCCACCATAGCATGTTGGCAAATGCAACACCACCAATATATTGTACCATCGTCTTTTGCTACTTAGCTCTCGACGCTAAAAAACGCGGTGGGCGGCCACGTTATATGTCCCTTTCCGCGTTTTGCCAATCCTTTCCAGCGTCTTGTTGTATGTACACGTCGTCTATCCGATACTGCATGTCGTTTAATATTATACCCTCGATCCCGTATACGTCTTGCCGCGTCGTGTGCGCCCGTCGGCAATATTTGCGTGATGCTTCTTTTTATTTTGTGGTATAGGAGGAAAATTTGACAAGCGTAAAGTATGTAGCTAATGTCGACACCTCGTATTAAGCGACTGCTCGCAAAGCATCGCAACCATCTAAACCAGTTAACCAAGTGAGTGCGAAATGGGTAGCGAAGGCGAATATGACGTTTTCTCTACCCGAAAGGGACACACCTAGATGTCTTCATGTACCGCTACATATACCGTTAGTGGAGGCCATTACTGATTGGGTACCATAGTGTAAAGGATATGCATGCGTGGACTATCGAATCACTGACTATTATTACGGCAACTTAACCTTGTTTAGTCCCGCCATGAATATGTTCTCGAAACATTTTTAGTCTATTAAACCATTTATCATTCTGTGCATGACTCAATTGCCTTCAATCAGAAGGAATTTAGTGTCCGGCCCTTCATTGCAGTCGATATTTGTGGAGAAACCGGCCCACTGCTAATCGTGACGGGCTATTTGGTAGGTAATTCTTTTGTGCTACAAGGAAAAACTAATGATGAGCCTTCAGCCAAGTATGGCCGCAAAGAATTCATTTCTTTCAATTTGGTGCGGATTCAAATTAGGTACATGAGAACAAATAGATGATATTTATACACTCGCTTTTATTTATGGACAGATCGAAAGGAGATTTGTGTGCATATTTGGCATCCACTTTGTGTGACGTCCATACTTTGTAACAAGCCCACAGACACACACATACATACACATTCGCACACGCGCACAAACATACAAAAGCACAAATATATAGACACACACTTACACACACTCATTTGATTCTGATTGTATGTATTCGAAATGCATCACATCACCACCAACAATGACAGCCACGTCCTCACCACCCCTTGACCATCCAATATATCAATTTCGCTCAACCAACAAGTGCAAAATACTGACACCGTACTAATGTCGAATTATGATTGCAACGTAGAGGACGAGGTTTACGAGAACCAGTGTCAACAAAGAGTTCCCAAGTGGCGTCTCATGCTATTTCAGAACTTAGCATACATTGTGTATTAGGCTATTAGAGCAATTGATAGAAATAGTAAGCAAAAGTATCATGCTTTGCCGCACCACAATTTTCGGGGCGCACAATCTGCACAATTTCAGATTATATTTCAGAAATTTTACATGCATTTCTTAATATAAACATGCATGCTATAATAATCCATATCTCTATCTTTATTGCACGCACACTCCGCACACATGCATTGTCGCTTTTGCAAATATGACAATATGGCTTATATTCCTGATGATCCCAGCAATTGAGCGGCTAGTCGGCGGGTCACTCCGTTGCAGCCGGGACAACGTGGCGAGGGTTAAAGTCACAACATGGAGAGAGTTAAACTCCTTGGCGGCGGACCAACATAGGCGGCGGTTGTCAAAAGGGTGAGGGAACAAAAAGATGGTCAAAACTTTTACAAAGTTGTATGGGACGTCCCATACAATATCCGACTCATTTGAATTTTCGAGACAGACTCATGTAATTGAAATCATCCACCCAAAACATATTTTTGCCAATAGGCCGATGCGCAGGATGCATCAATGCATTCGCCCCGCATCACCCGCATCAATGTGTCCATGAATTAGTACCGCATTTAATCAATGTGTCCACGAATTTGTGCCCCATTTAATCACTGCGTCCATGAATTAGTGCCCTACATAATCAATGCGTCCATTAATTAGCAGTTGAATTAAATATTTGATGCATCATTTTTTATGCATTGCAGTTTATGCTTGGTCTTTGATTTTTGAGGGTGATGCGGAGGCTTAGTCCATGGCTCGATAGCAACCTCACTCGATCATGCAGTCCAATTTCCACATTAACGTTGTTGGCAAGCTTATCATCGGTCATTTGCAAACCCAACCGCCTCATCTCCTTAATTTGCTCGAACAACCACCTCTTGGATGGCAGCTTAGTCATGCTGCCCCCGTTGGGCACAACAAGTGGAACAAGGGCCTCAGCCTCGGGGTCCCAGTAGTTGGTCAACAGATTGACGAGGCGTTGATGTCCCCGCACAATCAGTTCGCAGTCGGAGAAAAATTGCATGGCATGTCGCTTGAAGTGCTACCCGACGGTGTTCAGCGCCTTAGCCTCGGCTGCCCGCCAGAGCCCCATGTCGGACACAATTGCAGAAAATTGTTCCGGATATTTGCTCATCAACGCACCGATTACAAAGCGTGACGTGTGCACGTCACGCGGTGACCCTTCTTGTCCAACTAGTAGGGTTACTTTGCCTGGTATAGTAGCGTTGGGTGTGGGCGCCTCAGCACTACCATCGTCGACGGCCGCCGACGACGCTACCTCCCCGCCGTATGCTACTTGCCACTCGTTACCGCACAGTTTCAAAAGAAAACCCTCTAGTTGAGCACACTTGCCATTGATGTGCGTTTCTACAGTCTAGCGACCGATAATAGCCCGGAGCTTGTAACTACGTCCGGTCGGTATATTCCGCAATGGCTTGCCTTCTCCCATCGTAGCGTTTGCATCGTTGATGCTATCGCTACCGCCACCAGTCGTAGCAACTTCCGCCGCAAGCTCGCCGACGACCTCGTCATCCCCCGTCGTGTCGCTGTCTCCCCCCTCATAGACGCCCCATTTCGACCTCACTATATACAATCTATGATACACACGGCGTTCTTAAGTATCGGAAAAGCGCGCGCGCTAATTTTGTCCGGAATACAGGTACTACCGACGTTTCCGACGCGGCACCAAACCGTTGTCCGCGAGCGCTAACCCTACGGCTAATCCTACCGCGACTGTGCAACGAAAACACGTTAATTGCTCGTCACAACAAGCACATCTTTAACTCTACTCAAAACGGAATTATTGTCGGTGGTGGACGGTCAATTGGCGTTGCGACGGAAGCACGGAGGCCGCTCTTGTCGGACGGGTTTGGTAAGCATGCTAGCGTCTCACCACCTCGTTACCCACCTCCGCAAGCTCGGAACTGAACGGGAGAGCACATACCTGCCCTTATTGCCGGCAGACAAGCCACAATGGTAGGCAAGAGTATATCCGAGATGACCTACAAAGCGGATTTTTGTTTTTTCTACACACTCATTCATGCTTTACGCTCATTTTCACATGTGCAGTTTGTGAAAATACGCCGAGGCGGCTGCGTGCTGCGGGCAAATGGCACGGCGCGAAAACTGCGTACAATGCCTTTTAGCCACGGCCGCCAACCAGCCTACCGCCGCAGATTATTGTCGTCAATGCGGCAGGTCAACTGATTTGGAAGGAGTGGCAACTGTTGACGGGGACGTGTTGGTATCGGCTGTGACTGAGACGCTTTACGAGCGCTGTAACTCGCAAATCCCACAAGGTGGACGCACAGCCGCGACGGGGACCTTCAAGAACGTCCCTATTGACCTTGTGGCGGCCTTTTGCGACGCCAAGCCCTGGTTGTGGAGAAAAATAACAGTCAGATCCACCCCAAGCAGGCGTCGAGTGAAGTATGTCACCACCCGAATGGAAGGTATCGCTTCACTTATGTGCTTTCACGATAAGCACGGTGATCCACCGAGGGTCCGAGACATGAAAAGCCGGACTCGCGCAGAGCGAGCGCAGGCGCGCGTGGAGCAGCATAAAAGGCGAGGGAGCTTCAGTTGGGCTCGACTGACGGACAACGGCGACATTGTCACTCTTCTCCCTCCGTTTACTGTGGAGGTGACGGAGACCCTGTGGAAAAAGGGTAGCAAGCTGCGCAGCATAGTCGGCACGTTGCGCTTCCACACTGCCATCGTGTCGGCAACGCTAGACAGTGACGTGCAGCTCCCGGAGGGCTACCCCGTCATTATGGATTCTAGGTCGGCTTGGCCCATATTGCCCCACTATACCGACCCTAAAGCGTATTCAATGCATGAATTGCAACAATTATGCGGCAGTAACTTCCAACACCTTTTGGGGGTTACGGGGGAGTCGGACGCGCTGCGGTCGGTACATGGATGGGACTGCACCGCACCAAATCCACCACCCCCTAACATGATGGTGGGAGGGTCTAGAATAAGGTGGGGAGGTCATGATGGAGAGGACGGAGTTGTGCATGTGGGGCGAGAGAAGCAGGCGGGGCGGTTGGAGTTAGGGCATGAGGACACAGAGGGCAGCATCAACACCTCTGATATTCTCAGTGGCAGTGGACGAGCCAGCAGCTATACATCAGGGTTCACTGTCGACACCGAGGATGTGAGGTGCGGTCCGCACTTGATGCCAGAAAATAGACGTTGCAAGGCGAAGCAACGCCTAATTGCTGAGAGGGAGGTTGCACGGCCAAGTGATGAATGTGTGAGCACCCGGCAGCGACCACGGCTGGCATATAAAACATAAAAAGATAGGTGGTGACTTAAAATTATCACAAACTATGTAACTATATGTTCTTTTCATTTTTTGCGCTTTGCTGCTTGTTGCTCTAGTTCCAACTTGACTGCATCTGCTTTCCGCTTGGGCATGTGTGGCTGGGCACGATGGGATGGTCCGTGCATGTCTCGGTGATGTGCCATTAGGGTGCTACGCTTAAGAACTTGGCCAGTCCGGCTCATCGTGAGCTTGCCGGTGCATGTGACGCGCTGTCTCTGATGGTTGCTTCCCTGACGGTAGCTTTGTTTCACCTCTCCGTTTGCGTGCTCCATGCATTGCGCGCTGTAGCGATCAATGCAGCCATGCGCCTCCATCCATGTTGGAAAGTGCCATGCCACGAAGTGCATGTACGGAGTCACATCCGCTGCTGCAGCAACATCCAAAAACGCAGAAAAGAATCCCTCCGCGGCTGCGCGTAGCGCTTGTGCTGCTGCATGTTTATCCGTTGCATCATCCCCCGGGTCTGCACTCCATGCGGCGCTCATGCAATCATAAGTTTCCCATACCTTGTAGGCATTTGCAGCGCAAGGGTCGGAGGGTGACAACACGGCGTCTAGCAACGCACCACGCCCCTCCACAACTTTTCTGACCTCATCTCCATTAAGAGAGGGAAGGTCAGCTTTGCTGGGGTTCTTGCCTTTGCCATTCTGCACCTTGATCTCTCGCCCGGGCAATCCGATGAGTTCCAATACCCTCACCGCCGCTTGAGCTGTGGCCGCGCTATTACACCTCTTGTAAACGGTATGCCACAGCACGTGCGGGAAAATCTGAATGCCGGCGTGCAGAGTGTCCCCAATCATGTCCACCGGGTCTACCATCATCATAGCGGGGGGGCACAAGTGACGCTGTCCGAAGTGACTAAACTGGTAGTCTTGTCGTCCTAGGTGATTGTCGGGGGGAGGCAGGTCCCCATGGCATTGTATGAGGAGGCCACACCCAGGGCACATGTACGGCGCTGTTAGCCCATACTCCTCTCCGAAAGCGTGCGCTAGCATAGCTGCAAAAATAGTTGTCTTCTCCATGGGTGGTGTCATGCCCTTGCGCTGGTAGTCGGCTGGGGTGAGGTGCTTGTTGTGACGAGCCATGTCGCAAATAAAACAAAAGAAAGTAAATGATGCCCTAGCATGCCCAAATGACCCACCTTGAAACGCCATATCACCACCAATGACAAGCTTGAAGATGTAGATCGCGCCATGCAGCTCCATTCCCGGACCATCACATATTTCTCTCAGCTCTTGCTTGATAGCCTCAAGCTGAGTGACAAACTGGTCGTACTTATCATGTCCCTCATACAACATGATCTTCACAGCGTTATGAATTTGTTGTAGCCCCAACCTTCAAGCACGAAGCCGTTTGTATCAACCCTTGTAAGCAATGGCTTCAGGATGCAAGGCACGGCTCCTTGGTTACCCATCTTGAAGGCCACACTGCCATCAACTAGTTTTCCAAACAGCAGCACGACATTTTCAGTAAAACAGTACGTACCCGTGTTGTGCACAGAAAGTCACACGCCAAACAAATCACTTAGCCCCGCATCTCACCGCAAAACTGAATGACGATAACCTTGCTTGTCGGCAGTTGCTCAGCAGGGAATTGCACTAGCCTGCTACGGAGTGCTTGCATCACGTCGACAGTGGCCCTTTTCCCGTCGTCCGACAGCTGCAATCCCAACAGCTCAGCGACTCGGGACTCCCATTGCCACACATCATTTTTGCTCGGCAGCAACGGAACTCGTGTTCCGTACGGCAGCACGACTACGTCGTGCTCACAGATCTCTTCATTCCACTTCTTCCCTAATGCGTGTATCAGGTCCTGGTAGCGACGCCAAGTGATTTTGCACGTTACCCGAATAAAAGAAGCCCGCGCCACAGTCAAGTGCTCACGCAGTGCCTCCACCACATGATCTTCAACGGCGCTATATAACCCACGTTGCTGGCACACCGAGTCGAGTATTTCCAGACATTAATTAAAGAAGCAGTTCAGAAGTTGCACGACCGTATCACCCGCTAGACCGTCATCGTAACGGTTGTCTAGATATTGCTTAAGTTTCGCTACTTCGCGGCGTTTAAAGCCACGGTAGTCGGTTCCGTTCCGGACCGGTGGTGCCTTGATACGTTTCGACAGCGGACGGAGGCCTCCGTATGCACGGCGCGCCATACGTGCCTTTGCAGCCTTGGCTTTCTCCCTACATCTATTCGCGCTTAGGCTGCCCTTCGAGCTTTGTGCCTTGAGTCTGCGGACTGTGCGACTCAACGACTCCCGCTGGTTGCACACCTTTGCGAGCTGCTCGGCATGCGCAATGTCCGACTCGACTGACGCCGCACTTAACTCCTTGACGCGCTCCTCCTTACTACGGGACCGTTGCCTCTCCGACTCGAGTTGCTTCTGCAAAGATTCAGTTTGCTTCACCAGCTTTTTGTTCTCCTTGCTGAGGCGTTCCACCTCAGCTTGGAGAGTCGTGAGCTCCGCGGCCGATCGCTGCGTACTTGCCGCATCATCTTGCGACGATTCTCGCGCGGCTGTCTCCGCTGCTTTCGCCCGTTGCTCCTGAGCTTTCGTCCGCCGCCGACTCTGGAACCTTCCTCCACCTCTGCGTTTTCCGCCGCCTTTAACGGCGGGGTGAAGCCCGTCGACATGATCGGGCATTGCGCGCACTGATTTTGAAACTGTGACGGCGGGAGGTATGATGCGCAATCGTGACTTGCAACAACATACCCATTTCAAACTCGGATAGCACGACGACCGATCAGCTTGAGATGCGTAAAGACCGTAAGTAAAGCTCATAGTCAAGCAAATGAGCACCTAGGGCCTTGGGAGGGTTGAGGCAACGTACTTGGGCGCGTGTAGGCGGTCAGTATCACGAGGATGGTAGTTTGCACGCGACGTCGTTTTCGTGTGTACAAAAAAAGCGCGTTTTCGGCATTTTAGGAACGCTGCAGCAATCACTTAATGCGGTTGACATCGTCAACTACGCTGCGCTGGGTCGAAAGCACATGCGCGTAGTCGCCGACCTTTGCTCTCTGTGCCTCGAAAGCTCTGCACTCTTCGCCATCTCAACGTCGAGTTTTTTACATATCGCTTAGCTGAAGCTTCATTGACTCCATCTCGGCTTGCACTCTAGCAACACGCTCGTGTTTACTAACAATGTTGGGCAGAGTAATAGCAGCAGCCGGTTCCACTGCCGCATGTCTGACCGCCAACGTATTGATCTCAACACTACTCTCAACACGATTGATACCGCTTGTTGCGCGGGGGGGCGGCTGTGTAGTCGCTTTTGGTGTTGCTAATATAGTCGCCCCCGCAATTTCGTCCGCTGCCGCCGCCGCTTGGTGCGGCTCATCGTATTCTTGTCGCTGATGTTGTTGATGTCCCTCCTGTGTGTCGCGATATTGACGCACAACATCTTACTCAACATTTTGTAAAACCCTTTACGCTGCCGCCCTACTTTTCTTGCTCTTTCGCCCCATCATGATAGATGTCGCACTCGCCGCTTCTCCATGACGTATTGTCGCGTATGCGACGCGCGGAGGAATGCTAAAACTCGCCGACGCATGCGAGCGTGAGTAGCAAATGCGGTGCTAATAATGCGCCGCGCGCGTACAATCGTCGATACTCGGCGCGCGCGGTAGCATTGCGCCCACGCCTTACTTCTACTATCACGGAGAAGGACAGCGCATGTGGAGGCGGCAGTGTTGTTAAATCCATGTAAACACGGAATGGCATGAAGGGGGTTAGAACCGCCGCTTCCCGGAACGGAGTTGGACGCCATATCCAAGTACCGCCAAAAGTCGGTATCCGATAGGAACATATTGTGCATATGAACCCATCGCATCGCATCGCGAATGAGCTGCGAACACCTATAGCGAACACCTATAGGTGGAGGGCCAGGACTCCCCCGGAGTCTAGCGTACATATGTGTCCATTAGTAGCCCTACGGAGGGATATGTAAACACTCCCCCTTAATGGAGATCATTCCATGAACTCCGGCCGGTGCCCTAGTAAACCCCGCAGTAAACGCGGAGGGCCCATAACCTATTAATCCATGAACACACGGAATGGCGTGAAGGGGGTTAGAACCGCCGCTTCCTGGAACAGAGCCGTACGCCTTATCCAAGTACCGCCAAAAGTCGGTACCCGATAGGAACATATTGTGCATATGGACCCATCGCATCGCATCGCGACTGAGCTGCGAACACCTATAGCGAACACCTATAGGTGGAGGGCCAAGACTCCCCCGGAGTCTAGCGTACATATGTGTCCATTACTAGCCGTACGGAGGGATATGTAAACAAGTGTACGGCTACATCCTACGGGGCTCGTTGTTTATCCGCGGGTGGTGCGTGAGGCTGCGATGTGTGCGATGGCGGTGTTGGTACTAGTCCCCGCGTAGCCGGTACAATTTTTAAAAGATAGCCAGCAAATCGGTAATTTTGCTACGCCGGGTTTTTCCTCCTTTTTTCCTTTCTTTGTGGTGGTATCCACTTCTTTTCCTTGTAAAAGATTAAATGACGCTCTTCCAAAAAAATTGCGCATCGACATTGAAGGCCGCATCTAACAAAATTGCAAAATATTTTCACATTCTACACTCATCCACAAAAGTCCGGACAAGATTTCGCACCTTCGCAAGTAAAAGATGTAGCCATTCGTCGATTTTATTGACAAATCTCCTGAAATCCTACGCAATGCTTTGGCGCCCAAAATGGAATGCGCCGATAATTACGGGAGGCGAATTCGAGCACTGCCGGACTTTGTATACTTGTTCTTATCGTGCCCGCACCCGTGCGGCACGCTCTTTCAAACAGTCGCCGTGCTGCTTAGTCGAAAAGAGTAACGGGCGCACAACGCCGCAATATGAATGCTTATGCGACGGTCGCGCAAATATAATGCATAGGTGACGGAGGGAGGAGGTGTTGAGCACGCCGCTGTGGGGAAAACGCTCGAAGTCGCGTATGTAGACTTACCACCGATATGCGAACAACTTAAGGGCAAGATGCTTTCGGCCCCAATGTTCAAGCGATCACAACTTACTCAAATATGGTCAAAACGTTTTCAAACAAGTACCGTTGGACGCGTATTTTCAATGCGCGTGTAACGCATTTACTTTGGAGCTCAAGCATTTGAAAATAAACAAATGTTCTGTGGCTTATTTTGATTTCCGCATTATTCCGCGAAAGCAGCGACGCAGTGCCCGTCGAATTCGGCTCCCCTCATGAGGCGATTTGTGCGGGAATTGTCGATATGTGTCTACCAATTCTTCATTCTTGCTGATTTCCGAGCCTAATTCTCGACGTGTGCCATGCGTGGGGCGGGTGTGGTTGGCACAAGCATATACCCAAGCATTCAGAACACCACCGTCAAGGCGTCAACGACTCAACGTGATGCGTCCCTAACGGCCAATTTGGACCTTACCCCTCACCAAAGCCAATCGCCCTCGCATGTTTGCAGCGTGCAGTGTTTGCTCAATCCTGCGTCATGTGAGTTTTTACTCGCTTGCTTCCCAAAAACATCACCCGTGCCTTAAGCGTGAACTTCCGTGCTCTATTCACTCACCCGCAAACCAAACCTCGCGCATTGAACACGGCACCCACGCCTCCAAACCCCCTCCAACATATCCCCCAAAATACGGTTATGTGGAATACGGATTAATATGCAGCTTGGTTTGAGCGCTTGAGCAATGCACAAGCGTGGCGCTCAGAACGGCGTGTGTAGTTTAAACAATTTCCTATGAATTTATGGGCTTAATTCGACAAACTCAACCTACAACACTCGCTTTAATTAAGCTTAGATATAGCCACACCGGGTGACGGCTAACTGCTTGCTTCCCGGCTCTCCTACAATTGGGTGGTACTCGGGTGCCGTTGTGCTTGACGTGGTGAGAGGGGAGCGTGTTCTGGACTAGCTTGACGTGGTGAGAGGGGAGCTTGTTCTGGTTAACATAAAGCATGTCCAGACTATTTTGGAGGAGTGTATTGAATAAATGTACATCCCGACATTTGACATTCACCGCGTAGAAGGCCGCCATCCAGCAGCAGTTTTAGCCGTGGCCCTCATTTTTACTTATATTATTTACCCGAGGGCACGTTTCCCAAGGATGTCAGCTTGCTTACAACTTGGCCAAAAGACCACCTCAGGCCTAGCCTGGGGGAAGAATAGCTCTAATTATGGGTTGGTGGGTGGGCTGCGCGAGCAAGATGGGCGAGTGCAAAGTAAAGAGTGCCAGTGCTCGGGGGCTGCACCGGCTTAAGGAGTTGGCGTTAGCTATTGTTGCTGGCGGCAGGGCATGGGGCGTTGCGCGAGGCGTTTCCTCAGTCCTCGAGGGTTACCTCGAGGACCGGGCAAGACGCACCGCTTTCACATGAACGCTTTACCGTTTAGGTGTGCGTTATGTCACATATGTAAGTAAGGTTTGTAAACCTCTAGATTTAAAAAACCTGACTATTTACCCGAGGGCACGTTTTGCCAGTATTATAAAAGCCGGAGGCTTGCGCACCCTAGTGTTAAGGAAGCGGTTTGGCTTGGACGAGCCACCCGAAATACTGCCACGCCGCGGGATATGGGGTCATGGTGGGGTCGATGTATTTCCCTTCAGTCACAGACATGTTCTTAGCCTAGCCAACCATGTATTTGACGACGTGGAGTGGGGTCCCGATGTAGCTAGCAGCGGAGGCGGCACCTTTGTGGAGGCTGTGCGATGTCCATTTGAATCCTTTCGGAGGTGCGGCGGCGATGGCGGTGTAAGTGTCGAGGAGCCAGGCGGAGAGAGTAGTAGCCGCTTGCCAGTCGTAGGCATTCTCGTAAGGTGCGAAGCTCCATAGTGCGGTTGGTGGGGGACTGTTGTAGAATTTTGCGCAATAGGTAGCACGATGCGCGCAATACCATTCCATGAAGTCGGCGAGTGTGGGGATTGGCCGTGACTTGTACGGCTAGGATTGCTTTGTCGGTCGCGCTGCGTCGCTCGTCGCCTTTTGCTTTTCGGATGAACAACCAAATTTGTCCGGATGGTCGGTCGACAGTCACGTCTTGGGTTAAGCAACGGACTCCATATTCCGCTCTGCAGAAAAAACGCATAGTTGGTACACACCGCCAGTAGCGCCCGGAATCTAGCGATAAGGTGTCGCGATGGTGGCGTCCACGTAAAGTGTTCGCGGAGCTAGGCGGCTGCGTTGAGTAGCGAGAGTGCTAGGGGAGGCGGTAGCGCGAGGCGGGAGTCCGCTGCCAGAAGATGCTCTTGATGCATTTCGAGCCCGCGTCGTGCGTCCGCTAAGAGTTCGCCGACAGCGATTGGCTGCTGTTGGTGGTCGCAGAAGAGTTTGTTTATCGCTGAGTGGTACTATTGTAGCGATGACGCGGCGATAGTGCCTTGTAGTCCCAGAAAGGCTGTGTAGCGGACGATGAAATGTGCAGTAGCCTGCAACAGGTGGATGTCTCCCTCGTGGCAAAAGACGGCGAAGTGGCGTATGCCGCTATTGTAATTTGCGTAGGTTGTCGGTGCGAGGGAGATGCTTAGCATGTGTAGCCTTGTGGTCCCGACCTTGTCGGTACCTAGTAGCTTGCGAAGCTGGGTAGTCATGGTATTAATCCATGGCGCGTGCGCGTTTGGTTCGCGCAACTTGTAGCGGGCGGATCGCGAGTATACTGGTGGGTGGAAAATGCCAGCGCGTAGGTCTGCGACGCTAGGGCTTGTAGTTCTTAGTGTGCGCCCCATTGCGCCATTGCGGGTGTGCAACTAGGCCGGCGTGGCAGTCGAAAAGCCACGATGCTCCATCCTGGTCGTCCGGCCCCTTCGCGCGAGCCGTGCCGCCTGGGGAAGAATAGGTCGCGTGAGGCGGGGTAGTGGATGGTCTCGGTGGCCATGTTGTGCATGTGTTGGAACCACGTTTTGTGAGGCCAATAGGGCGCGATGACGGTGGCTGCTGCGCCCAACTGGTGTAGCTTTGCGCAGAGGGCGGGTAGAGCGGACCACGGGGGGTTGCAGTGGTTGGCCTCGCGTTGCCACGAGGTGTCCGGTATGTGCAAACAGTCGACGTCCTCTCATTCGGGGTCGCGCCACTTGGCGTTGAAACGGGGGAGCTGTCTGGTTTCCATGGTCGCGAAACGGTCGATAGAGTGGGGTCCCTACGCTGTCGGGACGTAGCTGAAGATCCGCGGGTTTTGCTGCAAGTCGTCGCGGTCGAGTTCCCGGCTGAGGTTGTCGGCCCATATGTTCGCTGCCGAGCGAATGTATCTGGGTCAGATGATGATGTCGTTGACGTCCAACAAGTGCCAGAGCCTTCGTAATTCGGTCATCATGACGGGGGAACGCGTAGTTAATTTGGACAGCGTCGCCACGACGGCGGTGTTGTCCTCGTAGAGTAAGACGTTGCGTCCTCGTACCAATGGTAGAAAGGACTCGATCGCGAGTCGCACGGCTCGTAGCTCCTTCTTGTTGATGTGGTGGTGCTGGTCGTCGTCATACCAGAAACCGCGTGCCTGGTAAGCAGGGTTGTCGTTCAGCACGGCTCTCCATCCGTAACCACTTGAGTCGGCGTGGAGGTACGCCGCCTTGATGGGTTTGTAGATAGAGCGTCCGTTGTGCTGGTCGGGCACTGTACGCCACCACTCGAGGTCGCGCTTGAGCTGGTGTGTCATCCGGACGCGTCCGCCCCATCCAAGTCGTGTACTCATTACGGAGTGCAGCTCGCGGAGGAAGAAACGTGCTAGTGCGATGGCGAGGTAGAGAAATTTTGCTTTTCCCGCGAACGCCGCTAGTCGTCTAGCGGGTAGCCAACGGGCGGTGGTCGCTGCGCGGCCGAGTAGCGCTGAAGCTTGTTTGGATAGGGCATGTAGCTTGTCGACAGGGGCTCGAAATTCGATGTTCAGGAGGTCGATGGTAATTCCGAGGTGGTCGCCCACCTGTGTGGGCTCCCACATGCCTTTGTTGGGGTTGCGCTGGAGGCCGAGCCGGTGTAGTAGGGCCTCGATGCGGTCGCGTAGGAGTAGAGCTGCCTCGCGCGAGTTTGCCATGAACAAGAAGTCGTCCATGTAGGGCAGTAGGCGAACGTTGCGCAGGAATCGCCTTGATGGCTTGTAAGGTGTCGCCGTCTTGGCGGTCGGTGGCGTAGGTGCCCGCCGTAGGTAGTTGGTGAGCGTCTATATGAGTTTGCAAAAGTAGTAGGCGGACCCGGACCAGCCCATCGGGAGGCACGCGAGGCGCCAGAGCTCACCTCTATAATTTAAGGTAAAAAAGTCGCGGTCCTCCTCCCGAATGCTGAGTGTATAGTAGCCGTCCGTGAGGTCGAGGGAGACGTAGTCGCTAGGGCGGGACATGTGGCGGAGGTGTTTGAGGGTCTCGCACGACATGTTGAACTCCGCGCAATAGCCGTTGAGTTCGCGTAGGTCGATAATCAAAAGCCACTTGTTGACTAGAAACATGCGGGAGATGTAGCGGATGTTGTAGGCGAGTACCTAGGCTCCGCATGCTTCGAAGCGGGGCAATTCGGTAGATAGGAAGTCTAGCTGAGGTTGAGTGGCGTCCTTCATGGAAACTCCTTGGTTGAACGGTTTTGGACGTAAGCCGTTTTTGAACTTGACTCGCACGCCATGGCGGATCCAGTTCACGACTTGACCGCTCGCGCCGATATGTTCCCACTCTTGCCATCTTAGCCGCACGCGGTGACGCATGTAGTTGGATGGCGGGGAGCAAGAATCGGCGCGGCGGGTCACACCATCACTTCTTCGTGGGTGGCTTGGTCCCGTCGCTGGGCTTAGTTCCGGCCGCCGCCGCTGCTGCTGCTCATGCGGCCTTGCGCTTGTCGGCTGCCGCCTTCTTGGCATTGGCGTCATGTCCGGGTGGCTTGTCCGGCGTTGCCTTCGCGAACGCTGCTCCAACATCTGCTTTGCTGGCGGCATGCATGCTGACTTCAAGCGTTCCGTCGACGAACGCTTGGCGTAGCTCGTCCAGTGGGCCGGAGACCGCGGCAGGGCGCGGGCTGCAAAAACGCTCGTGGGCGAGTTCGGCGAACACTCGGTCCGAATCCGAGCTCGTTTGTCCGCCCTTGGTGAGGCGGAGGAAGCCCAATCGAGTACGGGCGGCCTCCTCCGTCGCTGTGTGGGTGCGATGACCCGCTCCGATGAGGGCAACGGCTGCCGCCTTCTCCGCCGGTAGAGGAGGGCCGGCTGACAGCGCGTCCAAAGCCTTGCCGATTGCCGCGTTGGCGCAGCTGTCGAAGAAGGCATAGCACCCAATGTGGAGGTAATCATCGCAGCCCGCTTGAGATTTTCAGTCGTTGAGGAAACGCGCCATGTCGTCCGTTAGCGTCGAGAGGCGGGATTCGTCAACGTCGCGGGGGGGGGCGTTCCAGGCCGGAAGGGATGACTTTTCCGTAGGTGACAAAGTCGACGAACTCGGGCTCGTGAAGCTCGGGGTCGTCGTTCAGCAGGTCGATAGGTGGCTCTTGGGCCGCCTTACCACCCTCAGTCGCAATGGTCGCGTCAGGGGGAATGGACTGCTGCTAATTCGTGGGCACTTTTGTAAGTAATACCGTATACGTATTAGTTGCAGCTAGCTAATGTAAGCTACTCTAGATATGATTAGTACATGTCTAGATCGGACATACCGATAAACTGTTTGACTCGGTACAGAGCTGTCGCTAGGCTACAGCTCTCTCACTTCTGTTGTCCCGACACCACGCCTATAGGCTGGTTGTCGCCGTAACTGTTCCGTTTGCGGGACTGTGACTGTAACTACGTTTGCGTAAGTTATCTTCCACACTAACTGTGTTTGCATGGTTCAATAGGTTATGGGCCCTCGCCTCACGTCACTCACGCGCGACAACCTGGTTCGGCGAGCTGCGATCGACAGCTCTCCCGCAAAAGGCAAGTTTATCTAGACACCTAGTACTTTCAACTTGTAGTCGGCGGTATCGCCAGTATAAACTGCAATTTAAAACCCGCCACCACCCCTCTTAAGTCAGCCACCCGACGGAGATAGCCAGCCACCCACACCGACGCACTCGTCGTGTGTGGACATGGTGCACACATGTCCAAGCTGGAGAACGGGGGGGTGCACCATCGGGTGAATACGCATCCACAGGTTGCACGCCAGCCGTAGCTTACCTTTTTATTTTTATATTCTCATAGCGAATCAGCCACCAGCGCAGCGCTCCACCTGTCCTGGCCTTGGCCTCGACTTGTGCCCCACACTGGGTGGAGGATAGAGAGAAGGTGCTCTGAGACACCCCGGGGCTACATGCCGAGGGGTCGGCGGGCATCAGGCCGTCTCTTTGCAAACCGCTGTTAGTCACGAGTCCGGCTAGCGGTTTTTACCGCTGCCTGTTTTTTATTCCGCTCTTTCTTTTTCGCCCTCTGTCGAAATGGCGCCGAAAACCCCGCCTGTTTCACCTCATGACTCCCTTGAGTCAGGCTCTCACCAGAGCACCCTCGATCACCCCCCGGATACTCTCGCACTGCTCGTTGCGCAAGTGGCGCAGTTAACAGCTCGTGCTCGACTCGCAGTCGGCCGAGGGTGTTGTTGTTGCTGCGGGTGCTAATCCGCACCCCCCTGTAGCTCAGCGCCGCCACGATGCTCACATCGAACCCGTCCGGGACAGCCACGACGGCCACACCCTCCACCTGATTGACCATCCCCACCCTGGTTACGTACCCCCGGACGCAGAAACATTCTTTGCTGCTGCTACTCCTGCAGCTCCTGTTGGCGACCCCACAGTCGCACAGCGCCGTCACGATGCGCCCCGCGAGCCCTCGCGTGCCGACGCGCACCACGACCCCTCGCGTCACGCCATCCGGGTTGATCACCTCCCACCACCTCCCCCCTTCCCCCCCGCCGGATATTCCCTTCAACACCCCGGCCCTCATATCCCGGAGGCGCCCTCTCACCTCGTCCCCCCCTACCGTGACCACCCGCACTCGTACGGCCCGCCGCGTCCCATGGCCGGCCGCTCTCCCTTTCCCGGTGGCCCACCTCCTCCCTTTCATGGCCGGCACTCTCCCCCAGTCCAACATGGCGACCCCGCCACCCGTGGCCGTCGTCGCCCCACTATTGACCCGGTGGTCATCAACCGGGCGGCACACGAAGCCCCCGGCTTCGACAAGGACGCCCTCAACCGGTCCATGAAGATGTCGGTCCCCGTCATGTGCCCGACCACGGACTTTAAGCAATGGAAGAGGACCTTCCTTAATTTCCTCTCCATCAAGGCCGCATACCTCATTCCACAGCTCGCCATCCGCGACTCCGGCGTCTGGCTCGACGAACAAGCGCAACACTACGCCTACACGCTGCTTCTCCATGCAGCCAGCGCGAATAAGCGCGCTGACCAAGCGATGAAATGCGTTTCTCCAGCACGCCCTGACTGCGCCGCTGCCGCGTGGGACATCCTTTGTGAACGCCTCGACTGTCGGTCTTTTGCTCGCTCCTTGTCCCTCCTGGACAACCTGACGGTCAGACAGCGCCCTGGTCAGTCCCTCAGTGACTATGTCCACTACATGCGCCAGACCTTTGACGACTACAACGACACATGCCAATTGGTTGATGGCTCCGTTGCCATCCACCCCCACCACCTCGGTCTCCTCATGCTGCGCGGTATCTCCAGCAGCGGCCCACACGGTCAGGCGAAGCAATGCGTCATCAACGCCTTTGACACGGACTACATCATGTCGGCTGATGAAGTGATGGCCAGCATTCTCCACCTTGCGCACAACATGGACGACGACCCTGCTCCGGACACACCCGCTCCGGCCATATCACCCCCTCCCATCTCCGCGTTCGTCGCTGCGGGCCGCGGCTCGCACAGCGGTCGAGGCCCACCACACCGTAACCCTCGCGGCCATCGACCCAACAAGTGTGGCGTTTGTGGCAGCCTCAACCATCTCATGTCCGCCTGCACTGCCACGGATGACGCTATCCTTAAGTGGAATCTCGCCAAGCGTAGGCTGACAGTCCAGAAGTACGGCGCCGCCGACGGCACCCCCTCTGCTCACGCTGCGCTGCTGAGCGACGTCCCTGCCGACGACGCCCCCGCCGATGACACCGACTGCCTACCCACCCTCGAGGACTGCGCTGATGACTACGCTGACGACGAGGTGAGTGTCCCATTCAGCTCTGTGGCATTCTCCTCTTCCCTCGCCCCGGGTCGTAACCTGTCAAAGTTTTGGGTCGTTGATTCCGCCTGCTCGATTAACCTCACTGCGTTCCGAGATGACTTCGTGAAATTCACGCCCCCCTCCGCTCCCTCTCGCGTGGGCGGTGTCGGCGTTGACGTTAAGGGCAGTGGCTCAGTGCGGATTTCTGTCAGACTTGCCTCTGGCCAGCTCATTCACCGCACTGTGTATGCACTCTACACCCCTGACCTATCATCTCGCTCCGCACAGCGTATCGGCAGACTACTTAGTGTCAGCTGGATGCAAACTCACAGCGGCTGTGAATTCATATTCCCCTCCAACTCTGACACTGGTTTGCTTTTGGTACCCACAGGCATGGGTGTGCTAGAACCGTCCGGAAACGGTCTCTACCTCCTTCCCCACCAGCCAAACCTCCCTTCAAGCCCATCCGCACCGGCGGCACTTGACCCCTCACCTCAGGTTGCCCTTACTGCCCAGTGTGATCCCGTCCTATGGCACCGTCGATATGGCCACCTCAACATGCAAAGCCTTCAGGCCCAGCATACTCACGGTGTCCCGACTAGCCCTGTGTTAACTAGCGTTGTAACCAAAGTTTCTTGCGACTCTTGCTTACTTCACAAAGCCACAGCTGCACCACGCAACACAGCCGCTTGCGCGAAGCCATCCCACCCCCTCCTCAACCTGTCCGCAGACCTCTGGGGCCCGGTCAATGTCCCCTCCCCACATGGCCTCCGTTACTGCTTGCTCGTCATCGACCACCACACCAACTACATGTGGGTGCGGTTCCTTAAGTCTAAAGACGACGCATGTTCGGAATTGGAAACCATCCTCTTGGACATCAAACACCTGCATGCCCGCCATCACTCCCAGACGGGCGCGTTCGCACCGGTCCTCAAGTTTGACTCAGACTCTGTGTTTGAAGCTGCTGTCACTCGCCGGATGTGCGCACACCTCGGCGTCGGGGTGCAGTTCTCTGCCCCATACGCCCACCACATGCTCGGCAAGGCCGAACGTCCCTGGCGCACTATCCGGGACAATGCATCGGCGATGCTCCACAACATGGCCGTTCCCAACTCCATGTGGTCGTGTGCTGTCAGCACTGTTGTGTACCTTCGCAACCGCACGTACAGTCGCTCGGTCGGACCTAATGGGGGCGTCCCCCTCACACTCCTTACGTCGTCGGTGCCCAACGCCTCCAAGTTCCGCGTCTTCGGCTGCGCCGTTTTCGCCAAGGTCCCCGACAAACAACGTCGGAAACTCAGTGAAAAAGCATTTCGCGGCGTCATGGTGGGCTATCCCCCTGACGCACCCGGGTATCGTGTCTACAATCCGGAAACGCGTCGTATCACCACTTCCGTACATGTTGTCTTTCAGGAAGACACCCCAGGCTTCGACACACAACCCTCCGTCGACTCGACCATCACCGACTCTTCGGACGACGTACCCGCAGACTCACCCATGTCCCACCCCATTGACCTCACATTACCCACACCCCTACCCCCCCCGGCAGCCTCTCGCCATGCTCGGCTCCGCTCCCACCCCATTCGCTACGGCGATATGGTTGCCCACTTGTCCGACTACCCACCAACCCTCGTAACGGCGTGTTGTGATCCTGAACAAGGCAAAGCTCAAGAGGACATCTTTGAGCACCCTCACGTCCCCGACCTTGTCACTGGTCCCCCACACACACCTGCCGGCACGTCCCCTACTGCCATCGCCCTCCTCTCCGCCCGAGAGTGTGTGGAACCAAAATCCTACCGGGCTGCACTGGACAGCGCCCAAGCCCCCCAATGGCAAGCCGCTATGCAACATGAGTATTCCTCCCTCATCAGCAACGGCACGTGGGACCTTGTGGACCTCCCCCCCGGCCGCATGGTCGTTAACAGCATGTGGATCTTCAAAGTCAAGTCGGATACAGCCGGCGACGTCTCCCGCTTCAAAGCGCGGTTCGTCGCCAAGGGGTGCAGTCAACGCGCTGGACTGGACTACACGGAGACCTTCTCCCCGGTCATCCGCATGGCCAGCCTGCGTCTCTTCCTAACCATCGCAGCCGCCCGCGACCTTGAACTCTGCCAGCTTGACATCGACACAGCGTTTCTCTACGCCCCCATCCGGGAGGATGTGTACATCCGCCAGCCCCTCGGCTTCACCGATGGAACGTCCAAGGTTTGCCACCTCAAGCGTTGCCTCTACGGCCTTAAGCAGTCCCCCCGCGAGTTCAACATGCTACTTCGTGCGTGGCTCGTCGACCATGGATGGCAACAATGCGTCTCCGACCCGTGCATCTACATCTTTCGCACCGGCCACGTCTTCGCCATGATCGCCCTGTACGTCGATGACATTCCCGCGGCCTGCAATGATGCCACCTGGCAGTACGGCATGTCCGACTCTAAGCCGTCGTCCCTTCCGATGGACCCGGGCTTCCTCGCCGGCCTTGCACACTTGAACTCGCCCTCTCTCACAGGAGTGGCCAAGGACGTCTACCCCAGCCTCATGGGCAGCCTCCAGTACACCGCCGTTTGTACACGCCCCGATGTCTCCACGGCGTTGAGCATCCTCGGCTCTGCCCAAGCCTCGCCCACCGAGGCACACTTGCAGGCTCTGAAAAAGGTCCTCCGCTACCTCCATGGCACCATCGACATGCGCCTGACGTTGGGGGGGGGCCTGGACCACAGCCTCCAACTCACAGGCTTTGCCGACGCTGATTGGGCCAACGATAGCAGCACCCGCAAGTCTCGCTCCGGCTATCTCTTCACCCTCGGACGCGGGCCAGTCAGCTACAAGTCCAAACAACAGACTTGTGTGCCTCAATCCACGTGTGAAGCCGAGTACTACTCTGCGGCCGACGCCACCAAGGAGGGACTCCACCTCCGACAACTCCTGGGGGAAATCTTCAACTCCCCCATCACCGAAACCACCACCATCTAGGAGGACAACCAAAGCGCCATTGCATACTCCCAGAATGCCTTGGTCAGCGAGAAGACTAAGCACATCGGTCTGAAGTGGCATTTCCTCAAAGACCACGTGGAGCAGGGAACCATCAAGTTGAGGTACCTCCCCACTGACCAGATGGTGGCTGACATGCTCACCAAACCCCTCCCATGACCTGCACTAGCAAGACACCGAAGTGCGATCCTTGGAGGACAAGACCCAATGCAACGCTTCATCCCGTAGCTACCTTCAGGGGGAGTGTTGAAAGTAATACCGTATACGTATTAGTTGCAGCTAGCTACTGTAAGCTACTCTAGATATGATTAGTACATGTCTAGATCGGACATACCGATAAACTGTTTGACTCGGTACAGAGCTGTCGCTAGGCTACAGCTCTCTCACTTCTGTTGTCCCGACACCACGCCTGTAGGCTGGTTGTCGCCGTAACTGTTCCGTTTGCGGGACTGTGACTGTAACTACGTTTGCGTAAGTTATCTTCCACACTAACTGTGTTTGCATGGTTCAATAGGCACAGGTGGGCTTGTCAAACGCTGAAGGTGTGCGAGTAAGGCTGTGTTAGACGCCTGAATATGCTCAGAAATCCGGAGTTCGAGGGCCGAGACTGCGATTTGAACATGTTCGGAGGTACGTTGTTCATGGACAGAGGGCACAACGTCGACTCCATGCGCGGATGTAGACTGCTCACGCTTCATGTTGTTAGAGCGTGGGGAAGTGTCTCGTGACGCTCGAGTGCGCATGAGACGATGTAAACTGACACCTTGCTCGACTACGAGAGTCGAGACTGCAATTGCGCGAGCCATATGGGCGAGCGCAAAGCAGAGAGTGCCAGTGCTCGGGGGTTGCACCGGCTTAAGGAGTTGGCGTTAGCTATTGTTGTTGGCGGCGGGGCATGGGGCGTTGCGCTACGCGTTTCCTCAGTCCTCGAGGGTTACCTTGAGGACTAGGCAAGACGCACCGCTTTTACAGTAACGCTTTACCGTTAATGTGTGCGTTCTGTCACATATGTAAGTAAGTTTTGCAAACCTCTAGATTTAAAACAATCTTGCTGATTTTTTTTTTTTGCGCCCCCGGGACATTGGACTGGCAGGTAGCCCGCACCGGCACCCCAACCCGCACCGTGGCCCTCATAATTATAGAGAAGATCCATAATAATAGCAAGTACTTAATTCACGTACATAAAAAATGTACAAATCGGATCTGGCGCTTAGCGTTTTTTAGGCTGCACCGGTTTTGTGTACGCGTACGGGCTAACGTCGTCACTGTGTCGAGCAAAGTTCGTCTGCTTTTCGAGCAAAGACTTGCCACTTTGAGTCACACCCGAGCAAGGCTAAGCCTAATCTAAAACGGCGTCGTGAAGAGTGTCAAAGGGAGCGTCACAAGCTTCGGCGTTAGTCTATGTTGCTAGGGACAACGTACACAAAGCCAAGCATTAAAGCTTCGGCGGTTCCTTTGTGCAAGGAGGCAGTGATGGCTAGGCGGGTGGAGCTTGGTTGTGTCGGCGTCCCGGTAGCGCACGCCGCCCCAGCCACAGAGAGCCTTATCCGCCCATCGTCTACCCGCCCCCTGAAACCTGCTTCTCGACAATCTACGACAAGAGCGGACAGTCCCGCCATCGTTCTTCCACGTAGACGCACCCGTGATGAGGTTGAGGCGATGCATGAGGGAAACTTTTTGGAGATGGGTGCTATGAAGGAGGAGATAGAGAGATTACACCGCCAACTACAACACCAGTCATTTTCCGTGGCCAGAGCGAGAGCGCAAGAAGAGGAGGCGAAACTCAGACTCCGTGCAGCCAACCTTCGTGTCAACGAGCTCGAAAGCAAAAACGCTAACTTAGAAGCTAGCTTGCTGGAAGCCCAAGCTGACATTGAGCGCGTGGCAGCGGAGCTCGCGGA
The DNA here is from genome assembly GCA_026401115.1 of Tetraselmis chui. NCBI lineage: Eukaryota > Viridiplantae > Chlorophyta > Chlorodendrophyceae > Chlorodendrales > Chlorodendraceae > Tetraselmis > Tetraselmis chui. The sequence goes on from JAPMLY010002667.1 coordinate 25,333, forward strand.
GGAGGCGGCCAGGCTCGGCGGCGCTAGGCTTTCGTGGCATTCGGTCACCTCGGCGGACGGGAGCTGGCGCCATCGCATCACGGAGCTTACTGGCTTGGGATCTGGTGAGGTCCTTATAGACCTCTATAACTTGCTGAATTGGAACGGGCAAGCTGAAGCACTAAAACTGTGGAATGGGAGGCAATCATCGGCGCGGATGGAGGCAGAACGGAGCGGCACCTCCCAAAGGCGGAGTGGGGGACACCAGGACAAGGTGATTAAGCCGCAAGACGCTTTTCTTTTGACACTTACAAAGCTCCGCACCGGGTTATCACTCAGTCTACTTTCGACATGGGCCGGAATATCTTATGGGGGCTTGGCTAGAGCTTTCCCAACATGGGTTAACTTCATGGCGCAATTCTTCAGGTACGTATGAATTTGTGCTTTTTTTTACCCCCATTAAAAACATAAGTGCACATACCATGGACAAAGCATAATTTTTTTAAAAACTATCATTGGCATGTGCAGGTACCATTATCCACCACCCAAAGCGGAGGAGTTAAGCGGGAAGTGCTCAGATGCGTGGGAGGCTGTGTATGGGAGCGTGCTTGTTAGAATGGTGTTGGACTGCACGGAGTATCGGATACAAGCGCCATCCAACAGGAAAGCTGCGCGCACGGTGTGGTCGGACTACAAACAAGGCCACACAGCTAAGATTCTTGCCGCTATTGCACCGTCCCGGGCTTTCGTTTGGTCATATGATGCCTTTCCGGGTCGTGTTTCTGACATCGAAATTTGTGAATGCTCTGGGTTTATGGATTTAGTGGAAGAGGGGGATTGTTACCCAGCAGACAAAGGTTTTGATGGTTTAGCTGCTTCATTAAGGGAAAAGCTAGCTAGAGTAGTAGCTCCACCCCGAAAGTTCTGGGGGGTTGCTCAGTTCACATCAGACGAGAGAGAACAAGGGGCGCTGCAGTCGAATTTACGTATCCACGTCGAGCGCCACTTTTCTAGGGTGCAAGCATGGGGAGTGTTTAGCCGCAAAAAGATCTCTCTATTGTATGCAGATTTGATAGGCAATATGTTTTTTGTGGTCAGCCACTTATGCAATTTTAGCACACCTTTGCATGTGGATTCTTGCTTTGGCAAGGAGATGGGCGACGATGAGGAGGCAACTTAAAAATCTATGTCACCCCTATTATGTAATGATTGGAGTTTGTGCCCAATATTGGCCTCTCGTGTCACTTGCAACGCATACTAGGTTCCCCATGTTGCCTCCAAAGCAGACACAATGCCAATCACTTCTGCTATGCTTGCAAACAATTTCGCTTGTGCATCTTGAAAGCGTGCATCTGACGCGAAGGTAGGCCACGTGTCTTTATGACGGGCGCTCACTGGATCATACATTGCCCGGTCACCGCTCTCCTTGTTTGCTTCAATGACACGCGCGCTGGTTTGGCCACGCTGCCGGATGACACGTCGGGATGACAATAGGAAAGGGATGCGGGACAGCGGTGTCTTGACATCATAGGTCTCGCCGGCGCCTGGCTGGTTCCACTTGCATATCCTCGATGTGACAGGGACGTTAACACCCTGCTCCGCCATTCTTGGGAGGTGGTGAACAGAAAAAAGTAGCATGGCCAAGTGTACGCATTGTGCGCTGCGTCCAGCGGGACACTCGCAACTAGCTTGAAGGACTCGTGTACAATGGGGATGCACGCCCTCGAGCTTAACCACTGCCAATTGCGCCCAAACTTTGTAAGGGCGGGGCCTTTGCGATGCTGGAGCTTGCATTTGAAAGAAACAAAAATGTTCCGCGCGGGTGTCTTGACTAGCTCCGACGAGGGATGTAACATCCACGGTGCCACCAAGATGGCACATTAGCCGGGGCAAGCGAGGCATCTCCATCACGCGGTGTAGTGCATCTTGGATTTTACCACCAAATGCTTGCATGTCACCGGCACCTGACACCACAAGATCAAAGTGGTTTAATATCAACGCCAATTCTACAACAGGGGCATAGTTGCTGAGCTCTGCCTTGGTCACGAGCCACCTATCGTCAACGGGTAAGTCATCTTCTCTCGCTGGCACATCTTCGAATTCCCACCCTTGATGTGGAAACCGTTGTAATAAAATATGGTGAAGACAATTTCCATCAGGGTCTCGCAACTGGACATGCTCACCCCGAGAACGCATGTCAGCCTCAGTGGCTAATTGGTTCAACACCACAACCATAACTTCCGCATGCCGAGCATTTGATAGTCCGATATCCGCCATTCCTGCTCTAGTGCGTAACCATCGATGCATGACGGATAGAGTAGGGTAACCTTGTGGCCAAGGTCGTGGAAGCAGTGAGGCACCGGGTATCATGTCCTCTGTAAGTAGGGCATGCAACATAACCGTCGCGACTTGTTCGACGTCTGGCAATTGACAAGGCTCTCCATCCGGAAAAATGTATCCCAAAGCCCGCTTTTCTGCCAATTCGTCCGGCACATACAAACCAAGGAACCCCCATTTTGCACATGCTTCCACACAGCCCATGCCAGTTTTGGAAACAACCTTTTTGGAGAGCAGTCATAAGCGAGCGCATGATTAAAAGCTACGATGGCTTTGCTCGCAACCTGTTCCCATTCTGACGCGACAAGAGAAGGGCTAAACTCCACAAGCGCCACGGCTAGGCATGGTAATGCTCCATCCAAAAGGGGGTGCGAAAGATTACACCCACGGCTAGCAACTAAAGTGATAGCCATGACCGCTTTTTTGGGTCCGACACCGGGCACTTTCGTGCCATAATCGCAACCTCCCGCCAACGCGTAAGCTAGCAAAAATGGCGCTCCAAAGCGTGCTAACTCCCGGAGAAATAACGTGTCATACTCCCTGGTTTTGGGCCAGCTCTGTGGATTAAGTAGCCTCGCGTAGTCAACGACAAAGCAACGACCAGTAAGCCACGATACCTTGAAGTATGTCCGCTTTATCCCGTGGACAATGAAGTCGCTATCGACAGTCCATGCGCTGTCGATAGTCCCTTGCGATGCCATGTACGCTAGCTGGCTGTCGGCCTCGTAAGGTGCAACAAGATATGCCACTCCAGCACGTCGGAGAGCGTCAATGCAAGCAAGGGTCGCTGGCCAGCCTAGCTTTTGTGCCGCTGCTTTAGCTAGCGCATCTGGCGCCGCGCCATCGTACTGGACCTTCGCTTGTTGAACTTGACGCCTTTCCGCTCTCGCATGGTCTGTCGGACTTTTTGCAGGAAACCGACCGCCGTCGAACACCAAGACAATGTTCAACCCCTTGCCAATCACAGTCTGTGCTCGCTGTCGCAACGCCGTTCCGAGAGTAGTGTAGTCGTTGTTCATGATGTCTCTAGCATACGCGTACCCGAGCTGGTGCATCCACACGCATGCGTCTACGCCGACAACATCACCACGAGCCGCTACATAGATGTTAGCTTGCCGACAAAGAGGACCGAGTTGCGTGAGCAAGCCCACCACGCCCATTTGCCTATATTTTGATGTTTCCAAAACTTGTGTTTGCGAGTTTGTTGTGATAGAGTTTAGAGAGTGCACCCAAAACGCAATGGACTGCCGATGCCACGCCGAGTGAGTAGGCGCGTTACCGAACTTTTTACAGTAGTTAAATAGTACTGAATTGGCGGTGATAGCCGCAGTCCGCTGGCGGTAGCTGAAAATTACTCAAGCGCCAGCTCCCATTTTCGGTTTTTCGCCATACACTGTAATAAAGTACATGCTCCCATATTATGGATCTGCCCTATAGCCCTTGGGCCTCCTGTGGTCGTGGGTGATGATGACGTCGGCACTCGGTCCGGTACAGGTACCTGCAGTCGTCCGAGGAGCCGCGGTTTTCGTATATATGCTGAGGTCTGGTTATTAGTATGTTATCCAGATTTAATGATAGTACCCGTACCTTGCTTGCTCGCCGGCTGATTTGAAAACACGTGCTGCATAGCCACGCCTCTAAAGACAATGCCAAACAGCGAGACGAAGAGACGGCGAAGAAGACAACGGCTGTCTGTGCGGCCAGTTGTGCGTGTATGTGAGTGCATCTGGAGGTAGGCGGGTACAGCGTTGCGATGGTCGCCTTGACGGACGGCGATGATAGCGCTGCACGGCGGCGGGCTGTCCGTCGGGGGGGCTCCGACGAAGCGGAGGATCTCGAAGATCTCGGGCGGTCGGCCGTCTCTGCGGGGGTGGACGAGGGCGAGGAGGGGCGCGGGCGGACGACCGCCTTGTGCTCATCTTCCGAGAGTGTTGAGCATCGACTGCGTTCACTGTCGCCCAGTGTCGAGTTTTTACCTGAAGACCGGGAGTGGCTCGCCGAGGTGCTGCTCAAGCCTTTGGGGACAGTGCAACTGGCAGGACTCGGTCAGCCAGAGCAGGTGCGCTTGTTTGAAAGGTTACTCATACAATTAGCTGATCATGGCAAAGCAGGGACAGCAAAGAGAGTTGCAGCACCTTCTGCTGCTGCTTGGCGGTGCTTTTGTGTTGGGACTGCAAGCGAGTACACATACCATTTCACAACACCACTCTCACTTACTGCGTTGTGGGTTGCTTCACAGCTCCAAGGACTACAGCACCCACTCTCGCCGACTGTCGTTGAGGATGTCCGAAGTATGATGACTACCGTGTCTGCTTGATAAGGCTTTGGAGGTGTGTTCGTGCCGCCTCGCCAGTCAACACCCCGGCGTGCACTAACTGCCAGCGATGCATTGTCTCTACTTTCAGGTTTCTTGGGCCACCTGCTTCCAGCAAATGAATTCTCGCCTACCGAGGCAGGATCAGTTGATGATGCAAAGCAGGTATGGCAGTGGAAAGCCGTCCGAGAGCTGCCACAGCCCACAGGTACAGCATGCTGAGGCCCTGGCATGGGTGATTGGGTCATTTGAGAGCGTCGTGTGTCATTTTTGGTGCCTCAGATGATCACCACAGCATCCTTGCACGTAGCTCTGCAAGATGCCGTCGTTTCTAGCTCAGGTGTGGCAAGCTAATTTGCCTGTCCCCTCTGCGTGCCAACTTTCTTTACCCTGAGCCCATTCCTCACATGGCAATGTGTTTGATCCTCTGCTTATCGATTCCAGATGCTACTTTGCGAGGTAGAGGATCGAGGTTGGAGAGCAGGTTACCGGATTTCATCGCCACAGCTAGCGAAATGAAAAAGCTATTCCAGGTTGGAGCACCTACCGACAAACTCAGACGATAATTTGTTCAAACTGGCTCCATATTGTCGGCGTCTATCCATCCTCAAGCCTAAATGATTTGGTTCTCGGTTCACTCATTGCTGCGTAGGTTTCCTACTGTGATCGTGAGGTGTCTGTGCTAATTCATCGCGTGGGGGGTGTGCTGCACCTGGATGGTGACTTCGATGTGCGGGGGCTCAATCCTGCGACGGCCAAATCGGTATAACCCCGTCTCAATCTAAGTATATCGTGCATCTCATGGAAGCCCCGCCGTGAGGTGCCTGCCAGCTGATGTTTGGCGGCACTGCCCGGGCTTGCAGGGAGTTGACAGGGAGGGGGAGCGCGGCAAGGCAGTAGGTGCAGGGAAGGGCGCACAGAGGAAGGCAAACGCAGCACACTCGCAGCAAGCCGCCGATACGCAGAGTGGATTCCTATGCTACAGTGTGTCTAGGGACACACCAGAGGACAGCAACAATTTTGAGGGCACCCTGCGTGAGATTCGAGCCAGTCTGAAGCGGGAAAGCAGGCGGCACGCCGGCACTGATCACGGAGGAGGTGTGGATTGTGTGCCCCACGCTCGCTATCCCGTCGTCTCTCTCTATACTTGCCAGCCTTTATTGAAAAAGTGTTTTCCTATTTGCTCGCGCTGCGGCTGCGGCTGCAGCTGCTGCTGCTGGGACGTTTTCTGATGACCGCAACTGCGTGTATCTGAAGTGAAGCTTTGCGATTAAGCCATACCTGAATTATTCGTTGCCGTGCAGGCAGTGATCCCAGCGACATGAAACGCGTTTTTCAGTGGCAGTTCAATGATGTCGCGATGCTGCTGGGTAGCGATAGCCTGATCGTGTCCTACCCTGAACACTCGGACACCAGGATGCAGGTCAGAGACATCGAAGAGCAGATCAGCAGCGCAGCGTGCCTGGATCTGTGGCTCGACAACCTTATGTCCGGTGCACAGGAGCTGGCGCTGTGTTATCACAAGGCGAGCATCATCACTCTACCCCTTACAACCCCCCAACCCCAACCACAGCTCGCCCTTCATTGTCTCTAGCTTTCTTGCCGCCGCTAACAAAGGTGAGCAATATGTGCTGATACTATGTGCATGTGGGTGTCGTTTAATGTCGCCGTCAATCTTCAGGAAGGAGTTGTGCAAGGCTACCAGTTGGTCCCAACAAACGAGATCCCCGACCTCGCACAGTGCCGGCACTTGGTAGCAGGCTGCAATGAAAGCACGTCTCGGCTGCTGGACACTATCAAGGTATGGCCCAGTGCAGCCGCCTTTCGCCCCCGTTCGCAGCAGCAGTAGTAGCAGGACTGCTATCGCGGCGCAGCTGCTGCGCATTCAGCATGGTGGCGTTTGCTGACGGTGCGTTTTGTGGCTATCCTTAGGAAAAGTGCTCCGAGGATGGAGCCAGCTACATGCTGCACAAGCCTGAAGGCAGTGACGAGGTCAGTGTGTACCGGCTTGGCCACGTCATGGATGCTGAAGATGACAGCCACACCGAGGCTTCTGAACCATCGGGACGGGAGCACGATACGACTCCACCGGTGTGGACCTGTCGTCGTGAAGGCCGTGCGAGTCCAGATGCCGCTGGAGCGGAGAACCTGCCAGGGCCATTTTCCTACTCTGTGGGCGTTCTATGCTACCGAATGGCTGTGAAGATCCTGGAGGCGGGTGACGCTCGGCTGCAGCTGCAGTGCCAGCGCCTGTTCCAGCAGTGCATCAGCTCCATTGAGCAGTCGGAGCATCCGCAGCTATGGGCGGCCGCCAATATGCACTTGGCTGACCTTCTGATTCGGGTCAGGAGCAGAGCGGAGAAAGTAGCTGGGGAGGATGGGCTGGCTCGCAGCCCCGACAGCGGTAATTCTGCCATTATTAAGCTCACCAAGGTGAGGCACGTGACCCCACGACCTTCTGTATACTCCCCTTGGTCCCCGCAACTCACCGGTTACACCCGTGTGCTCCGGCATTGGCTGTCGATGACGTCTGGGCGTAGCTAAGGGTGCGTTGACGCTCCCCCGTAGGGAAGCTCCGTCTTCGTGGGCAGCCCACAGCAGCATTGCCTGTCGATGGCAGCCGACCATTTGGGCCGAGCTGTGCATTGCCTGACTTTTTATCAGCGAGGCGCCAGCTCGCTGCTGAACACCATGCACCGCCGGGCCGCTGAACTATTTACTGCCTTTGCAGAGGAGTGCTGTAGTCATGGCATGCTCGGTATGTTTTTTTTGAATTGACGCGGCAATTTGGGGGTGGTGTTCATATTAAGCGCCTGACTGTTTTTGGGGTGACACTGTTGTAGGTTGTGCGTTTCGAATGGTACGGTTCTCGGATTGTCATGTGGCCGCTGCGGTCGCTAGTCGGAGCGACAGCGGGTCTCTGTGGGAGAGACAAATTGCGCGGCGACTGCTGTGCAGCAGTGCAGAGGCGCACTATTGCCTCGCCAAGTTGTTGACTGCTCTGGATAGCGACAAGAAGGGCGTTGAGAACGCACTTTACCGGCACAAGCAGGATCTCAATGGGCTGTCACCAACCAGCGTGGTTGCTCACAACGGAGAGGAGGGTGGGCCCTACACAGGTGACTGGCCGCTGTCCTGTTTGTGCAAATCCATCTCAATCCCGTGTTGAGCTGGAAGAGGTCCAACGCTGGAATGGCAATGTTTGAGTGAGTGGCGTATCTGCCTGCACGCGTCTGGCAGGGAGTATCACTCTTGCGAAGGACCTAAGCAGCGAGAAGGAGGTCAACCTGAACTACGCAATCCAGCAGTACTTGGGAGCGCTGAAGCTGTACAAAGGCCAAGGTGTGTTGGCGCAGGGGACCTGCTGTATGCGGTGTGATATGTGTCCCGGGCTTGGAGTGGGGGTGTGGATATTGTCAGTAACTCTGTCCATTATGTTTCCTGTGTGGCAGAAACCCCGGATGCCTCCTACGGCAAGGCTGTGAAGGCTCTTGGCGAAGCTTATACCCAGCTGGGCTGCATTTTCAAAGAGACAGGGCGCTTCACGAAAGCGCATCAACATTTCACACAAGGTGGGCTCTGTCTTAGAGTTTCCTACTTTGTATATTTTTCAAACATTTTACGATATTGTTCTGTTACACAACTTCAGCCACATTTTCACTTTCCTATTTCCATGTCACGTTGACAATGCGCGAAAGCTTAGGAAGAAAGAATTGGAAGATTGGAAGCTAGTTTCACCCATTGCCAGTTCTTATCCGGTGGCTGATCACTACTCAACTGTTGCGTTTAATGCGGGACACACAGGGATCCCTCTATTCACATCCGTTGGCGCACAGCTTTGCGTGGCGACCACCTACCTGGAGCTTGCACGCCTGAACTCAACTCGCACTAAAATGCTTGACCTCAGCAGCACTCAAGCAATCGGTGCGCCGGGCGACTCACTGCGCGCATCCTCCCAGAGCTTGAGGATCTCAGTGTCAGGCCTGCCCTGCTGAGTGACGTCATTGGTTGCTCTGTCCCGCAGGTGAAATCCAAAACATGACGGCGAAGACAATAGATTTTTACAAGTCTGCGCTCGCGGCGCTGGGGCCGCGCAGGGCCGAGCCCGAGCTGTGGCGTACCATGAAGATGGAGCTCGCGGAGACGTACGTAGCTGCAGGCGGCTCGCTTCAGGTGGGCCTCAGGTGGGCGCAAGATCCGGAGCAGCTGGGCCAAGTGGCGGCGGACATGTTTCGTGGGGCTCTCAAGGTTAGATTCCCCCCCCCCCCCCCCCCCCCCCCCCTTGGCCCCCTAGATGTCGATGTGGCTGACCTGTGACCAGGCGCGGCGTGGCATGAGTGCTATTCCTGGGATGTGAAGCTGTCTCCTTGTCGTGATCATAGGTGTATTCGGACATCACCTTAGCGTGCTCCGACGATGAGCAGCCAGGGGAGGTTGAGGACGGAATAATGCCGCCTCTGGATTCGGTGTGGAGCGTGAACAATGCAGCCGCGTCCATTCACCATCAGACAGCCCGTCTCCATGGCCAACTGGCCCGCCTGGCGCAGACCACCAAGCACGAGGTTCGTCCGCATGGACACCGCCCTATCCTGATTTGTCTCATAGGTTTCTAGTCTCTGATGAAGCGTCGGTCACTCACGCCATGACATTGCTCTTTTTGTATTTTTATGTTTGTTTGTTCAGCGTTTTGTTCATCTGTGTTTCCTTAATTCAAGCTGTTTGCTTATCTTTTTTGGTGATAGGCATGTGAGTGCATGATGACCACCGGTTTCCCTTTGTTTTCGGTGGAACACAGGCCCAAGATGTACGGCGGGCGAGGTTTTTGGCTCTAGCGCTGTCCCACATCGACAAGGCAGCGGTCACATTCACACCTGAGCGAAACCCCGTGGCGCACATCAGACTACAGGTATGCTACCAACGCCTGGTTGGATGGGCAGCTGCAGACATGCGTGCTGTGCCAATTGGTTTGCCGCAACGGCATGGAAAGCAGCCCGAAGTTTAGTTGTTTCCTGGCTCAGCTCATTGATCGATGCTCGTGTTAATTGTATTCTCCGTTTGTCCTGGCACGCTTGATGGGCTGCAGCTCGACGCTGCGGCATTGCTCCGTCAGCTGCTTCCGTCGCGTGGGGTGGTGAAGGCACTGGAGACGGCGTTGCTGCGGTTGCTGGGGTGCGTCAAGGTGTATGAGAGCCGTGGAAGCTGTGCGATTGTGGGGCCCAACTGTGCGTGCGGTATGACGGCAGCAGATGCAGCGGCTGAGGAGAGCAGCCTGGAGGGGGGTGAGACGTCTACCGCATGCCCGGCGGCCATATGGCGCGAGCTGGAGGTGGAGGTGAACCTTGTCCTGAGGGAGCTCATCCAGGCGCGGGTCACAGGGCCCTCTGCCCGCGGCAATGCCGAGCGCTTGGACGCCCTCAAATCGATGTATCGTGCGTCACTGACACAGCGCGAGCACACCACCCCAGGGGAGCTGCTGGGGATGCTTCATGCGCAGCTGTGACCTCCCTCCCGCGCTTGCGTGCCCAGCCTGTGTATGTGCTGCTGCAGCAATGGAGGCCCCCTGCCTGTTGAAACGAACTTTAATAAATGATACCGTTGTGTGTACATATTGCAGTACCAATGGATGATGTAGCATGCGGGTGAGTCTCGCGCAACAATTCAGATAATGTTGCTCCAACTAAAGCTACCTGTATAGCATGCATCTCACGAGTGCTGGCCAACTCATACACACCAACTGCGTCATGAAGTCGAATTTTCTGTACATTTGCAATTGTAGGGTGTTTTACACTTCGAGTGCGTTGCAGTTGCGACAGTATTCCGACGCCCTAGATGAGTTGCCCTGCGCCAACTACAGCCCCCAAACATTGTATCTATTACATGAACACCTATGTGTGTGGTACTTTGTCGTGGGACTAGGCAAATTTGGAAGTTTCCACCACATGGAAAGTCAACATGGACCGGCTGTTAAATTTCGGCCTTCTTGTACGGCGACTGCGTGGAGTCATTAATCCTTATTTGTTGTTCCAGACTAGATGGCGGTACTTCTCAAAAAAAAGAGGGGGGGGGGGATACTTCCTTTTCAGAATACGTTTCCTTTTCCTTGTGCTAAACCCTGAACATCTAAACCCTGTATTCCAAATAAGCCCTAAACATCTTCGTAATGCTATTGCCTTGCTGCTGAAGTGCTCAGGACCTGAAAGTGTGTCATTGAAGTACTTAGAAAATGGGTCGACGAAAGTAGTTTTGTAAAAGGGGGCTAAAAAGGGGGGGCTGCCACCTAAAAACTGCAATAAAACATAATGGCCTCAACAACCGTACGAGACTTGTTTGATGTAAATCATCAATCGCGGTGCGAATCGAGCCAATCTCTGCACGCTTGCGTCTCCGAGCGTCCTAAAGCTTTTGGGGACAGGGCCGCCGGAAACTCCTCGCTCGTGTTCATTTATAAGGGACTCGGCAATCGCGAGGATTCAAAATATATGGTTGTTATGGATTCCGTTGTGGGAGGCTTGTTCTTGCATTCTTGCAGGTGCGGTGTTGATTATGGCGATGCAAGCGACTAGTCAACGAGTTCATTACTTTTTGATAATTCACTTAATGTTGGCATCAGTCCCATGGTTCAATGTGACGAGTGTTGTCATGTAACAATAGATGACATGACATTGCACAAGTAAATTGAAATGTGAAATTGTTTACAACAACACCGAGTGGACGGTTGCGATATCCGGGCGCCCCATATGATCATATCTATTGTAGGCTCTTAGATGCTTAGGATCTGCGCCATGTAACCACAAATCCCAACCTCTCCAATGGCGGCAGCAACACCGTGTAAAGCATACCCGTAAACAATTTGTTTTTTCTTATATATGTATTTTTATGTACGCACGTATGAATTATAAAATGTCGCTATTCTCCACGGTACGCGGCATGCTCCAACCGCTGCGAGGGCGCTAATCAGCCAAGCTAGTCAGCGTGGGCTTATCAAGTCGGGCCTACTTGACCTTTGCTCGTGTGCAACTCCGATCGTGCCGGAGTTGGGGGGCGAAGGGAGGCGAAAAACCCCCTCGCTTTGGTCGTGGCACTTTCAACAAGCGCCTGACGTTTGGGGGTGGGGGGTACGGACCACGGTCTCCAACTCACATGCTTTGCTGACGAAGACTGGGCAAACGACAACAACACTCGCAATCCATGTTCGGGCTATCTCTTTACACTCGGACGTGGACCCATCAACTACACGTCCAAGCAACAGAGGTGTGTCGCCTAGTCAATTTGTGAAGCTGAGTAGTACTCTGCGGCTGACGCCACCAAGGAGGGACTCCACCTCCGACAACTTATGGGGGAGATCTTCAACGCCCCCATCACCGACACCACCACCATATGGGAGGACAACCAAAGCGCCATTGCATACTCCCAAAATGCTCTGGTCAGTGAGAAGACCAAACACATCGGTCTAAAGTGGCACTTCCTCAAAGACCACGTGGAACAGGGGACAATCAAGTTGAGATATCTCCTCACTGACCAAATGGTGGTTGACCTGTTCACCTAACCTATACCAAGAACAACCCTCACAAGACATCGAAGTGTAATCCTAGGAGGCACCGATCCAATGCAACGCTTCATCCCGTAGCTACCTTCAGGGGGGAGTGTTGTAAGTAATACCTTTTAGTTATTAGTTGCAGATAGCTAATGTAAGCTATTCTAGATATGACAAGTACATGTCTAGATGGGACATACCGATAACATGTTTGATTCCGTACACAGCTGTCGCTAGGCTACAACTCACTCACTTCTGTTGTCCCGACACCACGCCTCGGTTTGGTTGTTTCTATGACTCTCCTATTTGCGTGACTATGATTGTAACTCCGTATGCGTTAGTTACCTTCCATTATGATCGTGTTTGCACGGTTCAACATGTTATGGGCCACCTTCTCGATCCACGTATACCCTTGTCCGAGATAACCGTTGCTCCTCCCGTTTCAGCTCTCCACCTAGCTGAGTCTTCCTTCCTCCTTCGGGGACTCGGAAGAAGGCCAAAGCCTTAGACAGTGTCCGGTTGACACTCTTACCTCTGTGCCATAGTTTTTCTCATGTCCCCGGTCCTTCGCCGTTTGTTTTATAACACCTATAATTGATCGCGTTGTGTCTGGTGTGTTACGACGTTAGGGCCTTAGGGAACCGCATGTACGAGCATTGTGCCGTTGCGATACCCCTAGGTACACTGTCTAAGGCAGCCAATCGATGATTGAGTACCGAGTAGGGGAGGGGTTAGTCGAACACGCGGATCGAGTTGCCGCTCCGCAAGAGATGATGGATACATGAATATTTATTCGAAAACCCTCCGTACCGGGTTTTTCTTCTGGCTCCGGCTTGCGTAGCTTCTCGCCTCGCCGCAAGGGGAGACTCGAATCTCACATGGCTAGTCGGCCGCCATCGAGCGCCATGCTCTAGCGGTGCTTCCAGGTTGTCCGCCACCAACTCGTCAGATCCGCACGTACCCTCTTCGCCGCAGAAGAACTCTTCAAATACTTGTTCAACCCGTAGACATGACAATATTCGAGGAGTATCAAGCCTTGAAAATAAATATCATCGGACAAGCCGAGTGGGAAATCTTGAGGTTTATGTACATATAATATTTTCAATAGCCCCCCGTACTGAGGCTTCCCGAGAGATGTAGATTGCGCGGATCAAAACTGCCGGATTTCACCCCGCCCAGTCTCCAACCGTGCCAGGCTTAGAACGGATATAATGTTGCAACTTGCAAACGCCCACCACGGGGGGTGGGGGTGATTGCCAACGGCCACTAGCGCACCCCCCTCCGGGGCCGCCGCCGCTACGCCGCCGGCGGGCGCCATTGTACAAGTACTCGTTACTATTTTGATCCGCACTTTTCCATCGGAAGGAGGTACTTGCGGTTACTTTGCCATTGCTACAACTGTTACCGATTTAAGTTTGATTTTTGAAATTGCTTACAACAATACCGATTTAACGGTTGATGTTTCCGGGCGCCACATACGATCGAATTTGTCGTAGGTCTCTTAGATGTTTGGGATCTAAGCCATGTAACCTCTATTCCCAACCTCCCCAATGACAATAGGAACATTGTGAACGTACTCGTAAACAAGTTCGATTTTTTCTACATTTATTTTTCTGCATTTATGGTATGAAATGTAAAATGTCGCTATTCTCCGCGATACGACGGTTCTTTTTATCTTTTAATTGCAACAAGTTGTTAGCTCTAAGTAGTAAGCATTCTCAATATCTCCATTTGCACTTCATGTTGCGAGACATAGTTTTGTGTGGTAATCAAGTTGTTACACAACAATGTTGGTCAACTAGCATCGTGATAGTACGGCTGTGACTCAGCACAATAAGGTGATAAGCCAATCAACAATGGAGAGGATTAGGTTGCTAATGGTGGCAAGTTGCTGAGCGTCAGATATCATCTAAATGTTTATAATATACGTTGGCGTGTGCTCACCACAAGGTGTGCGTGTCCTGTGATAGGCAAGTGCTAGGCACTTGCTGAGGGTGAGATGACATGCAGTGTCACTCACCGAGTGTAAGCATTCCTTATCGCCCCCTCAACTTTGACAGGTTATGGGCCCTCCGCGTGTAACGCGGGTTTGTAGGGTTTGACCGGAGTTGACCGGAGTTGATCGGATGGTGTCCATTAGGGGGAGTGTTGTGAGATCCCCATTGTGGGCACGATAATGGACACATCCGTACGTTGTACTCCGGGGGAGTCTTGGCCCTACTATCTCGCCAATAGTGGTTGTACTGGGGGAAATATATGAAATATATCCCCATAGGGTACCGACTTTTCGGCGCGGTACTTGGTTACGGCCTATGGCTCCGGACACGGAGGTGCCGGGTTCGATTCCCGGTGATGGCATTTCCGTGTAACCCTTTCACAGGTTATAGACCCTCTAGCTGCTAGTTGTTGGAGTCATTTGTCTTGATTGGAACCTAGAGCTTGCTTCTCGAAGAGTGGTAGACCTTTGTGGTGTCGCACGATACGTGAGGTGCGGCTGGCTCACAAAGTGGCTGGCTCTTGCTTGAGTTTGTAGCTTTACTTCGATACCCGGCTGGTAGCGACTTGTTTGTGTCGCTTGGAGCCGGCTTGAACCCCCGAACGCCGACTCGTGTGACGTGAAGATCGGCTTGCTTTCCTTTGTTATAGCTTGGCGCTTTCTGGGATTTTATTCGCTTCCGGAGCTTGTCACCCGCCAGTTTCTTTTCTCGTGAAAGCCCATAGTGGTCCGGCTGAATTTTTCGAAAGGCATCTTACCACAAAAGTGTACTAGCACTCCTGTACGACGTCACTTGACCGACCTTCTGAGACTTGTTTCTGACTGCCTTGGCTGTATAGAATCCGGGAGTACAACTGCGTCTTCGGGAAGCCATTTGTCGTCTCCTTTTCTGAGCCGTGTTGCCCACCTCTTCACCGGTACTTGGTGCTTTTCTTGTTGGCAGTTTTCCTGAATTTCTGGTGCTCTTGCGAGCGCATCCGACGTACCTGCTATGGACTCCAAAAACGCATCCTACCGTCACTAAAGACAGTAAAAAGATCCAAAGTACTACTAAAGTACTACTGAACCTCAAAAAACGGGGATGGGTCGGTAGCTCGAATGAGCAACGCCGATCGTCTTCGCTCTGGGCCTGGCCTCCCATCGAGCGCAAGACTGGTGGACAGGGCCGCTGAACAGCGTGTACCATTCACCTCTCCCCACCCGAGCCTAGCTCAAAATGGTCAGTGGATCCGTAGCGACACCAGACGGTACACACTCAAAGGCGCAGCTTCCAGGGATTTGAATTTCACCCCCCCGACAGCTATCGCGCCATCCACTTCGAAAACCACACATGTACCCGTCAAAGTACTGCGACACACCAAAAAACCACATCGCTTACAAAAAGTCTCTTCCCCGGTAGGCGGCGCGCCACATCGCGCCCCTCCGAGCGTCCGGACGTCCCTGTCCGCCGCCAACATCCACCAAACCCAGGCCCCATCGGACCTGGTCGCGTGCAGCCAACACGCGCACTACTCTCAAACACCTACTCGAAAAGCCACACTCAACTCCACTACTTATCTCCACCACTCGAAATCCTGCTCGAACGCCATGTCTTCGACCCCTACCCCCCCCCCCCACCTACAGGCAGATGCTTATGCCATTGCGGGATCGGCCCGTGAAGGCGCCCACCGCGGACCCTTACAACCCCCGGAGCTATCAAGCGGGACATCCGCTCGCTCTACTCAACACTGTGCCCCAACCACCCCCATCCGCCCAAGAATTGGGCACCGCTTTGGAATACTCATCAGTCAGAGGACTCCGGACGCCTCCGGTCCTCGCCGCTCCTAGGTCAACCACTGACCTGGGACGGGCCGCTGACTCAACAACCCCCACAGACGACCCGTACTGGTGCGATCGTCCCGCTCTGTCCCACAGTAAGGACCAGTCTAACACCTCCCGTCCCCTCCCGCTAACCCCCGCTGATACTCTCGTAACCAGCGCACTTAAACCGATACCTTTCCCACACCTTAGTGCGTCCCAACCACTGTGCTGTAAAGTTCGACCACTAATGCACCATCATGTACCTCGAAAATCATCTTCTTTAATCAGAGAAAAAAAATTTTATTATACAGGCCTGATCCCTGCCCCTGCACAAGCCACTGCCCTGATCTGTACTCACCGACGCCCCCTCCCCTCTCATGCTACCCACCTACCCCGCAACTACACTAGTCCACTCGCAGCTGCTCAAATTGCCTGGCCTGTCGCGCCGGCCCTTGCCCTACACGCTCCCTCTCGCCCGAACTCGCCGCTCGCCGACCGCCACCCCCCGTCCCACAATACGGCCCTGTATATTACCCAGCGACCCCTCCTGCTAGCCTGCACTGATACACTGGTCATCAGCGCACTTAAATCGAAACCCTCTCCCCACCTTAATGCTTCCCAGCCAAAGAGCTGCACAGTTCGATCAATAATGCATCACCCTGTAACTCGCAAAAAGTCGTCTTCCTTAGAAATTTTATTTACAGGCCTGATTCTTACAACTGCACTCACCACCGCCCTGATCAGACACCCCCGTCTCCCCTCTTCCTGCTGCCCTCCCCCTGCTCCCTCGCTCTATCCCTCACTCGCTCCAGTCGTTGCTCCTCTCCGCTTCATCCTTTTCTATTTTACCTTTCTTCCCTTTTTTACCTTTACCGCGATAACACGCCTAACTCAACAGACACTAGCGCTTACCTGCGATTACCACACTGTAGAACCTAGTGCACTCGCTCTCCCTCCCCCCTTTTACACGCCCCATGCTCTGCCCTACTCGCCCGTCGCTGTGATAATGGCAGTGCTTCCCCTGCAGAGTTTAGCCCACCCGACCCGCTCTACCCGAATAATTAACCGATCACCCGCCCCCCCGCGCACCCCCCTGCCCCGGAAATATCGCCCCTCCCTTACAGAATCAGTCTGGCAGTCCCGAACCCGTAACAGTCCCAGCGATTCACGTATTCCCCCGCCCCTACAGTCCCCCCTTCCTTTAGGCCTGCTCCGAGGCTTCTCTCGGAAGCCCCGAAGCACTTTTGATATGATATCGACAGCCCCCCCTGTCACAGTTCCCCACTATCGCCCTCCTTCTAATACCTACCACACCTTGATTACAGTTTTTCAATCCCCCCTCCCCTACCCTCTCATCCTCTCCCCGCCATCCCTACACTTACCACCCTCTCTTAAGCTCCAGAAGACCACCCGTTCCAAGGAGCTTCTACTCGCCGAAATGCGCATGACGTCGACGAACGGACCCTCCGGAGCCTCACACCCTCGCCCTCCACAAGCCTCGGCCGGCAAGGCCGCTTATCATCATTAGTCCCCCACACGACGGGCCTCAAGGCCCAGAGGTTAGACCCCACAACCAACCCCCCACCCCCCAGCTAGACATCCGACGACACACTACTACCTCCATGCTTCCGCCAACTCTCCCGGCCCACTTTACTCCACGCACCTGTTGCACCGTCCTACATAACTACCTCTTCGACCTAAACCTTGAATACGGCCTCCCTACACCCATCGGCTGCCTCGATTCCTCTGCGGTGCTATCCTTCCAATGGGGTCGTTACCAGGACCTCTCCAACCTCTACTGCCTTGCTACGACGTTATCCAAACTCCACTCCACTCCCACCGCCTCGTACACAGTTATCACTAACAACGAAGTCGATAACCACCACAACAACTCCCAATTCCCCAGCCACTGGACTAATCTCGCCAACCGAAGCGCCCCCCCCCGTCCGGGGACGCCTAACCACTCTCTCGTGATCCTCACATGGCAACACTCACACTTCGGCCTCCTACACCTAACTCACACCTCAGCCACATGGATCGACTCTCTTCATCACCCTCCTCCGCCCGACCTCCTCGCCCGCTCTCTCAATCTCCTATCTGACTGGAACTCCTCCC
>JAPMLY010002668.1:0-23244 GCA_026401115.1 Tetraselmis chui
CCTCTGTGTGCACCTCATTGCGTGTTCCCAGCCCTTTACAACACACACACACACTCTCTCTCTCTCTCTCTCTCTCTCTCTCTCTCTATCTCTCTCTATCTCTATCTCTCCCTTACTTCTTACCCCAACACACACGCACACACACATACACACGCACGCACACACACACACACACACACACACACACACACACACACACACACACACACACACACACACACACACACACACACACACACACACACACAAGCGCGCGCACGCGTACGCACACGCACACAAGCGCGCAAACGCGTGAATATCTATTCACCGATTGGCTCCGTTTTCTTCCTCCTCCCTTCTCGCGGCCTTGTCCTGACCCTCTCCCTAGTTTCCTATTGGCACTGCACTGCTTCCCCCGCAACTCCTCCCCCCCCATCCCCTCGTCTTCCGTGTTTTCAACTTCATTCCGAATTTTGTCTATCTTTTTTTACCCTTTTGTCGGCCCTACTTGACCTGCGTTCCTTCTGATCTCCCCCCCCCCTCCCTCCCCTCCCCCTCCATGCCACGCATCCTGTAATCCTCGACTCACCACGCGTCTACCTCTCCCCCCCCCCCCCCGTTTTTCCCTAGTCATGCCTCGTTATGGCATCACCAACCACTCGATCAAAACCCACACGTTCCCAGCAAACCCCCGCCCCTCCGCATATGCCCTGATACTCTTGTCACACACTATCCTCCGCCACCTGTGTCCAGCTCTTCTTTCCCCACCTCTGTAGCGCCTTCACGTCGCCCTCGTTTGCAGCTGCACTCCATTCCCCGAATCACCTGACCGAAAAGCCTTAAACCCGCTATCACCAGTCGCACGTACCTGTCAACTCGTTGTCCCCAATTGATCATGCCGCCATTCACCACACCACCGTTACGTCATTTGTAGCCTCCGCCCTGTAATATCTCATCCACTCGCCTCACCACTTGTCCCACTCCCCTCTGTCCTCACCGCCCTCTCCAGCTCTGCAGTCTGTCTCTTCTGCCCTCTATCCCGACCCCACTTTGCCACGGCCTCACCTGATTTGCAGCCTGACCCCTTTGATGGACATCCCACACATATTATTCGGCACATTACTCCCAATTGCCTTGTTTGCTGCCACTGGACTCAGGCCACAACCATTCTGCGGGGCGCGCTGCGACTGGACCCCACCGACGCGCGGCTCTGGGCGGCGCTGGGTGAGGCGACAGAGGGCGACGCTCAGGCGGAGGCCGCCCTCTCACGTGCGCTCAACCTGGACCCAAAAGTACTCACCCCACCCCACCTCAACCAATACCTTCCCCTCGCCTCTCACCTGCTGCGCGCTCAATTGTATATCAATTGGAAAGGCACAGCTTAAATAGTTTTCTTTGTCAATTGTAGTTATTTGACGGCTGTTGAGGATTTATTAACTCAGCTGCCAGAGCTCCTCTGCCATCCCTGTTTCCCTGTTCCATGTCATTTTAAAACAAGTAAAGTTTCCTCGTTCCGTTCAATGGTGTCACATGCTGTGTTGTGTGTTATTGGGCTGTTTTATTTTTTATTGATTATAATTGTTTTAGTGGGGGAGGTGGGGGAGTCTGATTCGCGACGAGTAGGCTTTCCGGCTCTCTGCAATACGCAGCGAAGGACGTCAGGTGTGAGGTGTGACAGACAGCGAATGTGGGAAGCACGGTGGGGAATATTCGTCTTTGGCACACAATTCATAAGAACGGACAAAAATGTGCGAAATTTTGGTCATCGCGAATATTGCGAGAAGTTGCAGGGCGGTCCGAGTCTTGTGCCTCCAGCTAAGTCAAATGCACTGCGAAGCTCCCCCTCTCTCTCCTCCTTGTCCTGACTGCTCACACTCCCATGCCCCTATTCTTTATCTACAGTACGTGCTAGCATGGACAGCAATAGGGCGCCTTTACACCCGCACAGGACGCCCTGACATGGCTCGCAAGGCATACGAGCAAGCGCGCATCTCGGACCCCGAGTTTGCTCCTACCTGGGAAGGTGCGCCTTATGCATAATCCCTCCCCCCTCTTCCTTTCCCTTCTGCTCTTTCTTACCTTATACCCCCCTCACCCCTCCTTGTATTTGCCTTCTCCTCGTGACCCAACCGTGGGCGATACTATAAAATACCAAAATATGCCTTATGCTATATATAGGCAACGAGGGAGGAGGTGCGCGCACACGCAAGACTCGAACGGTCAGCGTTTGATTAGGCGCATACATTCTTGAAAGAGATGTTATTTAATGTCTGATATGTAATCAGCCTATAGAATTACAGACTTTCTTGTTTTCCGCCTTTACGTTCACCACACCTCTCCCTTCTTTTGCAGCGCATCGTATTCATTGTGGTCCTTGTTGCGTCTACTGTGCTCTAACCAGATTTCCATGGTTAATGGTTAAGGGCTTATCGTAAACCCTGATAATATTTTTCTGAGCTGTTTTCGTGAAAATATTTTTGATGAATGCAGTTCGCTCCAATGCAATGTAAATTAGCTGAATATTGTCCATCGCTTACGAATATTCTTGTACGTATCGTTCCAAATTTCTCAATCGTTCAGACCAAAACCATGTTTTCATGGAATGAGATCATGCGATTGGGCTGCCGTCGCCGCAGGTATGGCCTTTCTGGACCTCAGCAGCGGCTACGTGGGCCGCGACACCCTGGAGGTGCTGGAGTACGCGGTGCACCTGCAGGGCGGCGCGGGGGCGCAGACCGGCTTTGCGCTGGGCGCCCTCTCCGCCGCGCCGCATCACAAAGCGGCGGCGGTGTACTGCGCTGGACGGCAGGCGGCAGCGCGGCGCCCGCTGGACCCACTGGCTGCCTGTGCACTGGCGGCGGCGGCGGAGGTGAAGGGCAGCTATGTCGAGGCGGTGGCCGCCAACCGCAGGGCGATCGAGCTGTTTCAGGTGGAGCCTTACTATTACCCTTGCAGTACACCTTCCGTGATACCCTTTCATTTTGTAGCCAAACATCGATTGCTGTTGCTGTTTTCTGTTTATGTTCTGCAGTATACGTTAGAAGCGAACTTGTGCGCGCGCGTGTTTGTGTGTGTGTGTGTGTGTGTGTGTGTGTGTGTGTGTGTGTGTGTGTGTGTGTGTGTGTGTGTTTGCTTGTACGGGTGTATGCGTGTTTGTTTGTGTAAGAGTGTGTAGCAGTGTGTGTGATGTGTGCATGTGTGTGGCAGTGTGTGTGAAGCAGTGTGTGTGTGTGTGGCAGAGTGTGTGTGAGAGTGTGTTTGTGCAAGAGTGGGTGCGTATATGTATGTGTGTGCATGTGTGTGGCAGTGTATGTGTGTGTGTTTGACTATGTGGCAGTGTGTGTGTTTGTTAAAGAGTGAGTGTGTGTGGAGTATGCATGTGTGTGGCAGTGCGTGCGCGTGTGTGTGTGTGTGTGTGTGTGTGTGAATGAGTGTGTGTACGTGTGTGGTCTGTGCATGTGTGTGTGACTATGGGTGTATGTGTGTAGTGTGTGCATGTGTGTGCGTGTGTGTGTGTGTGTCCGTTTGATAGTGTGTGTGTGGTGTGTGCATGTGTGTGGCAGTATGTGTGTGTGTGTAGCAGTGTGTGTGCGTGTGTGTGTGTGTGTGTGTGTGACTGTGTGTGTGTGTGTGGCAGTGTGTATTTGTGTGTGTGTAATTAATCTGTGCATATCTTTTTTCAATATTAGTGTGTTGACGGTTCATTGCCATCGAAGAAACCGGTATTGCACCCGTCCCCCCTTTCAAGTGGTCCAAGTGCGGGCAGGTGATCTTGCAGAAAAGCTGGGCCGTAGATGAGACTCGCGCTGGGTGCTCGCAATAATGAACATCTTAGTACCATTGGGCAAACTAAGGCACCCCGCGTCATTGCAAACTCATCGTTCCGCCCATGTCTTCCGCATTTTGAAACTGCGCGTACCCTACTCGCTTGGGGTTTGTGAGGAGAGGGGTTGTTTCAAATTTTTTAAGGAGACAGTCGTTTGGATGTGTTGGGGGTTCAGCTCCTGTCGTGTCTCTCTGCACTTGTGCTAGTAACTCCCCCATTTCGATGTTTTCAATTAAAGTCGAGGCCATCCTCCTGTGCGCTTTCTAGTCGCGCCCCACTCGCCATGTCTGCTTGTTCCGACACACATACACACACACACACACACACACACACACACACACACACACACACACACACACACACACATACACACATGTTGCTGTTTGATTGTGTTTTGTAAATTTCCAAGCGCCTTTCTGAATTCATGCCTCGGTGCACTCTCCACTCGAAGGGCCTTGTGCAGGAGGACCCCAGCCTTGAGCAGCAGCAGAGGTACATCCCTCTCACCCGATCCTGTCTTTGTTTAAATACTGTGCCGTACTGTGACTAAATATATTTTTTGCAAATATTTCTGAAGCCAGTGAGAGCTGTGGCATCTAATCTTCGTGACTGGTGATTGTTTTTAAAATATTTACGCCGTAGCACGTAACTTTCCCAGACCCACTGCGACTCGGCGCCCTCACCCTGGTCGCTGTCCGGCGTCGTCGTGATGCTGCCGGTAGGGTGGCCGTGAAGAGTCTGGCGAGGACGTTGATGAAAGCGGGGAAGCCTCACGAAGCGCTGTCGGCTCTCGAGGGCGTCGCCGATGCTGAGCTGTCAACGCTCCGAGTGAAAGCTGCGGCGCTGTTGGCGGTGGGCGACGCGGCGGCGGCTGTGGCTACGCTTCGGACGGGTCTCGCCCAGGCGGCTGCTAGTGCGGGCAGCGGGGAGATGGTGGAGGCGAGTGTGGAGCTCATTCAGGTGCGAGCGAAATGAAACGGGAGCGGAGGCTGTGCTTGTGGCGCTCATGTGTCGCTCATTCGCTCGTTTGATTTTTTTCTGTTCTTTCTTTTTGTTTAGGGCTTATTTTTATAAGTGTTGAAATCAAATTATTTATTTTTGTCAATTTCAGATTTTTCCTTTCCTTGGGACCTTATTTTATTATCGTAATGTATGAACTTGGTATTTCTCACTTGCTTTTACGTGTTTATTTTCCCACATACTTACAAAACATCTATTGTCCATTCTCTTTATATTTCTTTCCCCATTATTTTTCTTTTATTTACTTGTGATTTTTTTTTCTTGCTTTTCTTTCCATTCCTTCGCTTTCTTAGCCTTATTTCCCTTTTCTCGTTACATTATGGAGTCGTAATGTATGATTGGTTGGCATCTTTTACTTTTTCCGATTCAGGCGTATTTCCTTTTTCCCTTTCTTTGTCTTTCACCTTTTACGTCTGTACTTAGCCGTATTTTTGTATTTCAGGCTCTCTGCCAGGCCGGCGCCACGACGGAAGCGGTGGCAGAGGCGTCCGTGTTGGCCTCGTATGCACCGCAAGACAGCCGCGAGGCGACGCTCCCGGGACTCTCCGCCGCAGTTGGCCGAGCTGTCGTCGCCGTCGCAGCAAGCACCGCGCTGAACAGCCCTTCCGAGAAGCAGGTACGGGTGGATTCCAAAAGCTCTGCTCATACAAAAAGAAAGGGCGAGTTCTTTGGTTTATCAGAAAACATCTATGATTCTTTTGTTGGCTCAGGGTACAAGTACTTCCAAATTTTGTATAATATGCGTTAGTTGGGAATATGTATTATATATTGGGTGTTTCTATTTGTATTTGGTATTACTTATCAAATAAACTTTGGTTATTAGATACACCTGTTGCCATTTTGCAAACTGTACGGATCAGTAATGGAAAGGTTTCGGGTCGTCGACGGGCGATTTCGAATATGAAACTGTACGTTTTTGCAAGAGAGTGTGAAAATCTAAAGGGGTTACAATCGAGTTATTTTATAAATGATTTGCGCGTCATCAGTATTTGCATTGCTTGTTTTATTAGTTAGCATTAGGGGCAATGGGCTTATTTAATTACGAGGCTTGGTTTTTAGTGACGTTGCTTTATTTGTTGACTTTGTCCGCGCCGAGTGAATGACCTGTTTGATAATGTACGCGTACATGTGCAGCGCCTCCGACTGCACCCCCGACCGACCGGGCTACCGCCTGCTCCCGGCGCGGTCCCCATTTTCTCATCGCCCAACAGCGCCTCTCTACTGCACGCCGAGACGGTGGCGGATGCGCTGCTGTGCGTCGCGGCCGTCTCGAACGCGGGCAGGGCGGCCGCACATGCGGTGCACAGCTGTCCGTGGAGCAATCGAGCCCGAATCGCATTGGCGACGACCGCGGCGGTTGGGACGAGCGCGCCCAGAAAGGCCCTCGCTCCCTTCCCGCCACGCCCCCCTCCGGCACGATCGCCTGCAGAGTCCAGGTGCAACTCCCCTCGTCCGCTTTATACGATCATCAACGCGTATTCGTTTTGAATAATTTGATTATTGATTACAATGAAAGCGGTGAAAAGACACCAACGGAATCAAACAATAATTCACATTTAAAAATAATATCTTTGAATTAATACTATGGGGACAAACGAGACCATCTTATCAATACAAAATCCGAGATTTTTTTATCAAAGACGTATTGCTGATAACGCACTTCTTCCTGAAAAACTTTCTCACGCTGCCGTAAGCCCCGACACATGGATACCCTGTGTCCCAACCTTCGATGCAAGGAGGAAACCCTAAACCCTGACGTACTTTGCAAGGGTGTTGTGCAGCTGGTCGACGTCGCATGCACCACATCAGTGGGGCCAACCGGTGAAGAGGATGAAATTTAAGTATTCTTACTCAATACAAAAATATGAAATTCGTAAGACACACTTTATCCTCGCTGTCTAGTGATATGCATGACAACTGCATCTAATTGTTTATTTGTATGGCAATCATATGTGTATTTTCGCCTTGATAAGAGTTGGTATGTGACACAAAACGCGTTTGCTTTCGCTGTCATTGGCACGGACTACTTTAATAGCGGAGCCCGTCTAAGCCTTGAATTAAAAACACTCAAGTCTCGTAGCTGAAGGAGTAAGCTACAAAGTCACAGAATCGAAAACTGCAAAGAAATAAATCGCGACGCGGTTCATTATCGAGCAGAGCAAATGCACATGTTAAATCGAAAGCAAACATTCAAATTTTTTTATAATGCGCCACTCTGGCAACGTTTTAATGGCAGGGACGTCTTTACGTGCGGTGATGCGGAAGAGCAACATCGCGTGTCCCTTCGCCTGTGGGCGGGCGCGATCGCGGGCGGACGAGCGTTATCGGCGGACGGACGAGACAGCGCCCGGCGTCGGCTCCAAGCCTGCGTCGCTATGTACCCTGCTGACGTGGCACTCGCTGCCTCGGCGGCCCGCGCGATGGTACGGATGGCAGTCGGACGGTCGGCGGGGGAGTACCGCTCCGCAGTCGCGATGGTCCGTCGTGCGCTCGGCCTTTTGGCATCTTCACAGGTGCGCCGCTTTGCCTTGTTCCCTGTTCATCGTTTTGTTTATCGCCTCTCCGCTTTCGTCGGATTTGCGGCCGTCATTTCAAATAGCGGTAAGTGTATAAGCGGTTCAGAGACTTTCATATTGCAGCGATTGCAGCGCATGTCCACAAGTACTAGTAACTTCTTCACAACTACACCTTAGTGAGTTGATGGCTGATTACATTCATGTAAGTTTATTGGTTGATCAAAATTACATTTGTAGCACATAATCCAATCGAGCTGATGATAAGGGATACACAAACCGACCGACAGATACACACACACACACACACATATTTATATATATATATGTGTGTTAGCTAGTTGATATAGTAGGATTGTCAGTGTTGAAAATGGCGTATCCGCCATGATTGATAAAATGAAAATCAAATAATTCGGTGTTAAAACGGACATACAAAAGAAATTGAAGTATTGATGTTAACGCCTCATTTTTTTATGGCCATGACAGCGGGATGAATAGGATCTGTGCCGGGGCTATTTCGTTATTCTTAGCATTGATATCGATGTTATGGTTGTCACCTTTGTTTTTTATGATAATATACATACAAATATTCGCTGCATGAGAGCTGTTTCATAGTATTTTTGTTATTCGAATCAACAACGCCGCCCAGGGAGGGGGGGGGGGGCTAAACACTTCGGAAAAGGCGCCCTGCAGTGATCGCAATGAACGGCGGCGAGCCCAGGCCGATGCAATTTCGTCAAAAAATTAAGTCGCCACTTGAGAGTCTCACTGGCAGTCGCTACATTAGATAGCTGGTGTCGCTCTCATTGCTATTAATACCGCTGAATGACTGTCGTTTCTCACAACGCAATCCTGATGGATGATTTTGAATATTTTTACACTAAAGTGTCGTACAATTCAGCTCGCTTGTGGTACGTTTTACCACCGCGCTTACTGTCAGGGTCCGTGTGAGGCCCTAATTTTTTTTAAATCCTATTTCGAAAAATCTGCCAATTACTTACCATGCATAATATCCCCCCCACTCGCTTCCCTTTCACACACTTTCCTTCGGCGATGACAGCTTTGCGTGCAGTTTTTTAATTGTGCCGTCTCGTACGGGTTTATAGCTAAAACAGCAAAGAATTAAAGTACTATATTTGAAGACAATAATGAAATATGTCCAGTGGATTACAAAATGATAGTAACGATGGGTAACCTATTAATGATAGAGCAATAAGATGGGTATGATTTGTTTGCTTGTTGTGACGATAATCATTTGCTTAACATTTTGTCAATTATCAATTGCTTACAATCAGAGTCGCACATGTACAGGTGGAGAACGGGGCGGCGCTGCAGGTGGAGCTGTACCTCCTCCTCTCCGAGGCAGAGCTGCATTCCCGTCGCGGCAGCAGCAGCAGCAGCAGCATAGCCCTCGAGGCCGCACAGTCGGCCGCCACCATCGCGTCTGACGTGAAGTATGCCGTCCTGTTGGGCAACGTGGACCGACAGCTCGCGCGCTGCCTTGCTGCCCAAGGGCACCGCTCTAAGGCCAGTCAGACTCTCAAAAGCGCAGGTGACCCCCTAAACTCTCAACTGCAATCCCCCACTGTCGCACCTCCACTGCAAAAATCGGGTTAAAAGTTGTCGTAGCCTTCACCTCTGCGCGGTATGCATTGCTGCTAACTGTCAATTCTTGATTTATTGAAGTGCGCAAATCCGCTGCAGTCTCATTTTTTCTGTCTTTGATTAGTTGACCTGACGATTTGTTGAGCCGAACTTAGTTTTATCGCAAAAGAGTGTATTTGCTGTAGCCGTGGCTTACCTCGATCATCAGGGGCGTTTGTTGAATTATATTTCTTACAAAGAAAGTATTGGAAACCTTTAGTGAAAAAGGGGAAACACACAAACGAGCCTAAGCACAACAGAGGGGCGCTTTTTCATTTTGGCAGAGGGCACTATTTAGGAAGGCTACATCTCCGGCAACAGATCAACAGAACTATTTATGCAGCTATGCATACCACCAGTAGTATGCATGCGCGCGCGCGCGCGTGTGTGTGTGTGTGTGTGTGTGTATGTGTGCGTGCGTGCGTGTGTCTGTTCGTATACATGTAGTATGTGGTTTCCTGTGTGGGTGAGGGTGTGCGAGTATTCGTGTATCCGGTGCGTGCGTGTGTTTGTGTTTGTACTTTTATGTCCCTGTTTGCGATAGCATTCAGGAAAACGGTACTGCTGTTTGATTTATAAACATGTCCCTACTGTGACGATTTGCACTGGCTCCTGACAACAATGCGCTCATGTGTTCAATAATGCGTAATACGCGTCTTCATCAGCAATCGACAAAGTGAAAGGAAGCACACATGGACGACTATTACATTTCGCCCGGGTGTTTTGCTCTCATACGACGAAGGGCAACAATGAATTGCATTAGTTAATGAGTTGTTAGTTTCCTGACATATTAAATGTTAGTTTTCTTTTGTCTGATTTGTCAGCTGTTTATTGGAATATGTGCCTGACGTTCTGCAATCTCAGGCGCCAAGGGCGACGGCTGGGCTCCGTTGGAGGAGGCGACGATGTTGGTGCAGGATGGGCTGCCAAGGGAAGCGGTCGAGGTTCTGCAGTCGGCCGTCATTCGACTCACCCGTCAGTCCGATAATAACTCGACGTCGAGTTGTGCGGCCGTTTTATTGGGCGGCGCGCTGCTTTCCGCGGGAGACACCGCCGCCGCGGTGGCCGCGCTGCAGTCGCCCCTCTATCCCGTCGACGGCGTTACCGACGTCTGCGGCGGTTGGTCGACACAGGTGCGCGAGTTGCTGACGGGCGCGGCGCTGCTCGGGATTGCCTGTCGAGAGGAGCCGCCCTCGTCGACGGATCTCGGAAAAGCTCGACGCGCGCTTCAAAATGCGACGACGACGAGATCGGTTGGTGGGTGTGGGTGGGACGGGCAGCGCGACGCCTGCGCGGTGGCGCACCTGTTGCTGGCGGCCGTGGAGGACGCAGGGACGAACCGGAAAAAGGTACTGCAGGCGGCACTCTCCTGTGTGGTAATTTTAAAAGTGACACAGCAAGTCACTCGGGCGGCGACAAATAAAGTATATCCACCAACGAATACCGACATCTTTGTAAGTATGAATAGAAATTGATATGGAATTAATATTTTGAGAAACGGGTTTCTTGGTTTGTATTCCTGTCTTTATAATATCATGTCATTTTTTTTTCAATTTTTTGGGATATGAAATACTGATTACAATAAAAACTAGATGAGCACGGACAGGGAAAGTGGGAGGGGAAACAAAGGGGCAAGAGTGACAAGAGGATCACGGAATCCAAAGCACGGCAAAATATCATGTCATTGTAACTAATTTTGTAAATCATTTTTCGTAGTATTCTTTATATAGAGAAATTGTTTTGAGAAAATAGTCTGTATGATTTATATGTCTTGGGAAGGGGGGAGAGAGAGAGAGAGAGAGAGAGAGAGAGAGAGAGAGAGAGAGAGAGAGAGAGAGAGAGAGAGCGAGAGTGTGTGTGTGTGTGTGTGTGTGTGTGTGTGTGTATTTGTATTTTGTGTTTCTCTCTCTCTCTCTCAAAGATATAGACATTCACACAAGCGCACACCCATACAGATACTCCTCTCTCTCTCTCTCTCTCTCTCTCTCTCTCTCTCTCTCTCTCTCTCTCTCTCTCTCTCTCTCTCTCTCTCTCTCTCTCTCTCTCTCTCTCTCTCTCTCTCTCTCTCTCTCTCTCTCTCTCTGTCTTTCTCTCTCTCTCTCATTGTGTGTGTGTGTGTGTGTGTGTGTATGTGTGTGTTACGGGATAACAGCGGCTAATCAGCTGCGCTGGCTGTGATGACAGGTGGAAAGGGCAGCGCAGCAAGTGAACGAGGCGATGGTCTGCTGGCAAGGCAGCCGCGCGCCTGTCTCCGCCTGCACCCGCCTCGCCGCTGGCTCGTCAAACCCTAAACACGCGGCGGCGGCCGCCGTGCACCTGTACCCTTGGTCGACCGACGCGTGGGTCGCGCTGTCGCGCGCCCAAGCGACGGTTCGCGAGGAAGGCGAAAAGGCGGTGCTGCCGTCGGCTGTCGCGACGGCGTCGCAGGCGAGCAAGACAGTCGGTAATTCGGATGCGGCATGGGACGACGAATGAAAACCCTAAACAAACCCTATCACCCGACAGTTTTTGTAAATCGTACCAACCAACGAATCGTCGCCTAGGAGATGCCGCCGTGACATGCTTTTGCCTTTCGCGTTCCTTCGGCGGCCGTTGACCTGCCGTTCCTTCGTTCTATTTTGGACTGTGTCTATTTTGCACTACGTTCTATTTTTGTATGGTCAGATTGATTTGAATCTAGAGGTTTGCATATCCAATATCATGTGTACGGGACAGTAACTCTAGCGGTTATTGTTACCGTTAATATCGGCGCGTCTCACCTGCAGGGCAACCACCTTGCCCGAGCAGTTAGACGCAGCCAACGACCAACGACTTCCCCAACGGTCAACTCTAGCTAGCCCGTGCCCTATAAGCCGTAGCTAGCCACGAGCCTAGGCACTCTCTGCTTTCGCGCTCAGCCAATCTAGGCTTCGCGCGAATTCAGTCTCGACTCTCGTAGTCGAGTAGGGTGTCAGTTTTACCTTTTCGTCCCATGCGCACTCGAGCGTCACGCGACACTTCCCCTCGTTCAGCTACGCAGTTCCACAACATGCAGCCTGAGCAGTCTACTTCCGCCGCAGCGGCCGACCCTCACGCTACCTCAATCGAACAACGCACAGCCGAACAGATTCGTACGGCAGTTTTAGCATCGGAACAACGGATTACTGAGCAGTTTTTGGCGGCTAACGCTGCCTTACTCGCCCAGCTCCAGCAGACGACATCTACTCATGCTGCCACTGATCAACAGCAGTCCATTCCCGCCGACGCGACAGAGGGTGGTAAGGCGGCCCCCGAGCCACCTATCGACCTGCTTGACGACGAACCCGACCCCTCCGCGGATGACTTCGTCGACTTCACCTACTACGGCGAAGTCATCCCGGCCGGCCTCGAACGTCCGCCTCGCGACATCGACGAGCCACGTCTGTGGACTCTCACGGACGACACCGCCCGAGCTCTAAGCGACAAACGTACCCAAGCGGCGTACGACGAGTACCTACACATCGGGTGCTATGCCTTCTTCGACAGTTGCGCCAACGCGGCAATTGGCGAGGCTTTGGACACGTTGTCGCACGGCCCACCTCTACCTACAGAGCAGGCGGCAGCGATTGCCCTCATCCGAGCGGGTCATCGCACCCACACAGCGACGGAGGAGGCCGCCCGTACCAGATTGGGCTTCCTCCGCCTCACCAAGGGCGGACAAACGAGCACAGATGCGGACCACGTGTTCGCCGAATTGGCACACGAGCGCTTTTGCCGACCGCGTCCTACCGCGGTCTCCGGCACATTGGACGCGCTACGCCAAGCGTTCATCGACCGCACGCTTGAAGTCAGCTTACACGCCGCCAGCAAGGCCGTTGCCGGCGCCGCTTTCCTCAAGGTCACGCCGGACAAACCCACCGGCCCCGACGCTCGAACCCGCAAAGCCGCCGCCGACAAACGCAAGGCCGCTGCTGCAGTAGCAGCCGCGGCACGAGCCACCCTCCCTCCCAAGCCGACCGACTCGGCTAAAACCCCAAGCAAGAAATGATGGTGTGGCCCGCCGCGCCGATTCTTGCTCCCCGACATCTTCCCGCGTACGTCGAAAATGGCGGGAGTGGGAGCGCATCGGCGCGAGCGGCCAAGTCCTAAGTTGGATCCGCCACGGCGTACGTGTGAAGTTCAAGCACGGCCTACGTCCCAAGCCGTTCAACCACGGCATCTCCATGCTAGGCGCCACACCCGACCAACTCGAGTTTCTCAACTCGGAACTCCCACACTTCGAGGCTTGCGGCGCATGGGAGCGCTCTACGAACCCCCACTACGTTTCCCGGATGTTCTTGGTGCCAAAACCCGGATGCAATCAATGGCGCTTGATTATCGACCTTCGAGAACTCAACCGCTACTGCTCGACATTCAACATGACTTGCGAGACCCTCAAACACCTCCGCCATCTCTCTCGACCGGGGGACGCTCGACCTCTCCGATGGGTACTACACCCTTGGCATCCGGGAGGAAGACCGAGATTACTTCACGGTCAACTACCGCGGCACCTTGTGGCGCCTCGCGTGCCTCCCCATGGGGTGGTCGGGCTCCGCCTACTACTTTTGCAAGCTCACGCAAGTTTTTACGAACCACTTACGCCGCCCACCACCTCCCACGCCCGCATCTACACCGGCCGGCCCACGCCGCCCGTCCAAGCGCTTCCTCCGGAACGCGCGATGGCGAGGAACCCGTCTCCTCCCCTACATGGACGACTTCCTCTTCTTGGCGGATTCCTACGACGAGGCACTACTACTTCGGCAGCGCGTCCAAGCCCTGCTAGACAGCCTCGGCCTACAACGCAACCCCAAGAAAGGCGTTTGGACGCCAACTCAAGTCGGCGACCACTTGGGCCTTACGGTGGATTTACAACGCGGCGAGTTTCGAGCCCCACTCGCAAAATTGCAACACCTCGCACAACACGCTTCGTCCTTGCTCGGGCGAGCAGCGTCCAACGCACGATGGCTACCCACTCGGTAACTCGCAGCCTTCGCGGGGAAAGCACAATTTCTCTATCTCACCATTGCGCCCGCGCGATTCTTTTTGCGCGAGCTCCACAACGTCTTGGCTATCCGCACCGGTTGGGGAGGACGCGTGCGCCTCACCCACCAACTTCGACGCGACCTCGAGTGGTGGCGTACGGTACCCTCCCAACACAACGGCCGGTCGATCTACAAGCCCGTCGAGACCGCCTATTTGCACGCCGACTCGAGCGACTACGGATGGGGGGCCGTCCTCAACGAGGACGCCAATTACCAAGCCCGCGGGTTTTGGAGCGCCCCCGACCGCCTCCAACACAGTACGTGGAAGGAGCTCCGGGCGGTCCGGCACGCGGTCGAATCCTTTCTACCGCAACTCCGAGGACGGCAAGTCCTCCTCCACGAGGACAACACTGCCGTGGTCGCCGCCCTAACCAAGCTAACGTCCCGGTCGCCCGTCATGATGGCCGAGCTACGGCGCTTGTGGTTCCTCCTCGACACCAACGACATCCACATCCGCCCACGCTACATCCGGTCGGCCGCCAACGTCTGGGCCGACACGCTCAGTCGCGAGACGGACTCCGAAGACTGGCAACTAAACCCACGACTCTTCGACCACCTTCAGAGCCGGTGGGGCCCACATACGATCGACCGTTTCGCGTCTATGCTCAACGCGCAACTGCCACGCTTCAACGCCCGCTGGCGCGACCCCCGTTGCGAGGACATCGACTGCTTGCACCTCTCCGACTCGGCGTGGAAACGCGAGAACAACTACTGCAACCCCCCTTGGTCTGCCCTACCAGCGCTAGCCGCCAAACTCGAACAAGCTCAAGCCGCGGCGACTATCATCGCCCCCTACTGGCGAAACAAAACGTGGTACCACGCGTTCGCCCGCTTGGCCACCGAGACCGTGCACTTCCCAGCGTCCCGCGACCTTTTCTTTCTCGGCAAGCTAGGCAAGCACGAAGGGGTCGGACCTCCCGCGTGGAGCATCGTGGCCTTTCGGCTATCAACCCCTCTTGGCTCTACAATCGCCGCGGTGCGATTGGCCGGGCGATACGCCCGGACCGATTAAATCCTCATGTACAGCACGTCCCCCCTCTGCGTACAGGACCGCCGCGCTACGGCTTACGCCACGAAGCACCACAGTCGCCATGGTCAACCGATATGGCTGAAACTTTTCAAGACCTCCTAGGATCCGATAAACTCGGGGTTACGGCGGTTGCCCTACTCAGCAACTCGCTAGCGCCCTCAACGTACGCGAGCTATCAGCGCGCAATCAGACAGTTTTTCATTTTTTGTGCAGAGGAAAATATCGCCCCGTTACAGGCCACGCCAGCCACGATGGTCCGCTACACGGCCTGGCTAGCCCTCTTGGGAACGGTCGGTGCCAGCTGGCTGCAACCTTACTTCTCCGCGGTTAACAAGTTCTTCCGCGACCACCGTAGTCGGTCCGGTCGCCACATTACGTGTCCTAATTAGGCACCCGAGGGGCGCGGGACGCGGCCGGTGCCCCCTATTTCACTCATCTGCACAGCCACAAGGCACAATCCGCAGTCTCGACCCAACCGCCGCACCCACAGCGACTGCCTGCGGCCCGTAGCTGCTTCAGGACTCCTATAGAGGGCTACCAGACAATATCAACCGTTTTGGAGGTGAGTTATGGCGCCATAGGTGCGTGTTTCGCGTAGGCGGACGAGATTCGGCGGTAATTGCACTTCGAGAAGTGCAGCAAGGCGCGACGATGCTTGACGATGCTATGTGCTATGCGTCTCTATAGGCCAACGCCGTCCTAACGGGACCGTCCCGGCGTCGAAAGACGTTGGCACTGCTGAGTTATGACTAACTCGCTCGCCGATCCCCCACCATCGGCGAGTGCTGGGGCACCCCCGGCCCTCAGGTAGTCGCTGGGCCATGTCCAGCGGAAGCACGATCAACTTTGGGCGGCGCCGGTCAACGCACTGGAACGCAGTGAGGGTTGCGGCGGTTCCGTTGGAGCTGGCAGCGCGCCAAGCACGCGGCAGGTATTGAGTTTCCACAAGCGCTTGGCTGAGGATGCCCTCCTAGCAAACGAGCAGCTGGACAAAAAAGCAAAGCTTGCGGAAGAGTTTTCGGCGTGCGCTGAGCAGGTATGAATTTATGTTATCCCGTCACCTGTAGAAGTTGTGTTGTCCTGTCTTACATACATAATAGCTGGGAACTACATAACGTGAATAGCTCCAACAGAGGTACTTGATCATATCCGCGAACGAACTACAACCTGTGTGTGTGTGTGGGGGGGGGTGGGGGGTGGGGTGGGGGTCTGTGTGTGTGTGTGTGTGTGTGTGTGTGTGTGTGTGTGTGTGTGTGTGTGTGTGTTTCAGAGGAATAGAGAGAAGAGGAATGCGTGTGTGTGATGTATAAAAATAGAATGCGCGTCTGTGAGACAGATTGTCAAATTGTGCGCTCCTCTGTGCGGCATTTGTGTGGGCGTATGTGCTGACAAGAAATAGTTTGTGCAAGCGCTTGCAAAAATATATAATGGTATTTGGCGCGCGCGTGTGTGTGTGTGCGTGTGTCAGTGTGCGTGTGTATATGTGTGAGTGCGTGTGTGTGTGTGTGTGTGTGTGTGTGTGTGTGTGTGTGTGTGTGTGTGTGTGTGTGTGCGTGCGAGAAAGTGTGTGTCTGGGCGTGTGTGTGTTCCAGTGAGCAAGTGTGTTTAAAAAGAATGAGCTTAAGAGAATATGTGTGTGTGTGTGTGTGTGTGTGTGTGTGTGTGTGTGTGTGTGTGTGAGAGCGAGATGTCAGCATATATGGTGTGTGCGAAAGAGAAATATTGATTATCAATTTGTGCGTGAAAGAATATATGGAAATGTTTGTTTCAGAGGAAGCGAAAGAAGAGGAATGCGTGCGTGTAATATTGAGAAAAAGAATGCCCGTCTGTGAGACAGATTATCAAATTGTGCGCTCCTCTGTGCGGCATTTGTGTGAGCGTATTTGCTGACAAGGAACAGTGTGTACAAGCGCTTGCAAAAAAAAAAGGTATTTGGCGCGTGTGTGCGTGTGTGTATGTGTGTTTGTGAGTGCGCGATTGCGTGTTTATGTATGTGTGTGTGTGTGTGTTTGTGTGGGCGCGGCTGCGCGTGCGAGAAAGTGTGCGCGCGTGTGTGTGTTCAAGTTAGAGAGTGTATTGCAAAACGAATGTGCTTGAGAGAATGCGTGTTTGCATGTGTGTGTGTGTGTGTGTGTGTGTTTACATGCTTGTCAAAAATAAATGTGTGTGCGTGTGTATGCGAGAGAAGATAAAGTAAAGGTGCGTGTGCGAAAGTGACTGTTTTTGTATGTGCCATAGACAGTGAGAGAGGGAGAGAGAAAAGGAGATATAAAGTACTACTCTGTATTTTGCAAATGTATGTGGGGCCTCTCTTTAAGACCGGAGATCGCCGCTCACGGAAAGATGCAAGCGGGGTGCATGATCGCCACGGCTTAATTGTTGCCTTTCAGTTCAGCACAGTACAGCAGTAACCGTACACTACGCCGAATATCAGTCGCTCGAGCGACGGCTAAAAAAATCTTAAGCGCTGCGCGCAAACTCACCGGATTTGAACAGCATTCGCCGAGAGCTTTCAAACGAGGTGCGATGTGTCCGGTAAAACTGGCAGATGAAGAATCAGTTTTTCCTGTGTTCCGGCCAAGTTGCGAAATCTGGGGGTCTGGGCTTGACCGGACCGACTACACCGGCGCCAACCTATCGCCGTTGGCGAACTCTTGGCGGACGCCCGCCGTGGCCTCGAAATGCTACAGCACCGCCTACTTCCCACCGCCGCTCGCCTCCCGCTACCCGCACAAGTCGCCATGGACATCCTACAAGCCGCCAACACCCTACACGGTACCTTCGAGTGGACTCTTGCTTCCTTTCCCCAAATGCATCGTTTCAGAGCCTTTTTAGCGGTTTGCGTCAATTACATGTTTTTCTGCCGCGCCGAAACTGGCGCCCGCTGCCAGACCGGCGACCTAGTTGTCGACAGGCCTTCGCAACAAATCTGCCTCTTCATTCGCAAATCTAAAGGCGACCAGCGCCGCGACGCCGGCGAAAAACCTGTCATCGCTATCCCGGTAGCCGCTAACCCCGTCCTGGCGGACCTGCTCGACTACTACACTGAGCACCGCGCGGCATTCTGCAACAAATTCTACAACACGCCACCCCCGCTCGCCTTTTGGAGCTTCTCACCTTCCGAACCTTCTACCGATTGGGGCGCCTCGTCCACCATCTCCGCTTGGCTCGCCCTCGCCCTCCGCACCGTCAACTCGTCCGCGCCCACCGGTTTCAAGTGGTCATCACACAGCCTACGGAAAGGCGCGGCGTCCGCTGCCAGCTGCATCGGCGCGCCCCTCCCCGTAATCAAATTTATGGGTGGCTGGGCCAAGAACAGCTCTGTGACCGAAGGCAAATATATTGACCCAACCATGACCCCAACACCTGCTGCTTGGCGGTTCTTCGGCTGGCTCACTCCGTCCCCCCCGCAGCACTAATTCTGGCTGTGCAAGCCTTTGGCTTTAGGTTACTTGCAAAACGTGCCCTAGGATAAATGGTCAGATTGATTTGAATCTAGAGGTTTGCATATCCAATATCATGTGTACGGGACAATAACTCTAGCGGTTACTGTTACCGTTAATATCGGCGCGTCTCACTTGCAGGGCAACCACCTTGCCCGAGCAGTTAGACGCAGCCAACGACCAACAACTTCCCCAACGGTCAGCTCTAGCTAGCCCGTGCCCTATAAGCCGTAGCTAGCCACGAGCCTAGGCACTCTCTGATTTCGCGCTCAGCCAATCTAGGCTTCGCGCGAACCCACCCACCCCTCCCTATAATCCTGCGCTAATCGACCCCCAGACCCAGTCTGTGGGTGTCTTTTGGCCAAACTGTAAGCAAGCTGACATCTTTGGCAAAACTTGCTCTAGGGTAAACAGTGTTTCATATAAATCTTTACCCGCAGATCGAAAAGATCCGCGGATTTGATTGTGCGGACACCTCGGGCGCCCGCAGATATCGAAAAATGTGCAGCCGCTTCGAAGCGGCTGCACATATCGGACGAAGGAGTAGCACATTTTATAAGTACTTTAAGATAGCATTCGGTATCGGTACGGGCTCCATGCAGCAGTTCCCTGCCCGCAGCGCAACAGCGGGGCGCAACACAACAGCGGGGCAGTTCGGTCAATGACACCCTTCGAACTTCAAACAAGTGCGAGCGCTCGTCTATCCTCACCCGCGCCATCAACAGTCAAGAGTAGCAGAAAAGAGACTGAGTAAGTCGACATTTGCGGGTACCGGTGAAGGATCGGGAGTCCGAGCAACGACCACGCGGAAGACGAGAGTGGTGGTGGAAGGTCTCACGGAGCGCGACATACAACCCAACAAGTGCACGGAGCGAGGTGCATAGAAGGAAGGCGCGGACGGTGTGTGCGAGGAGGGTGACAAAGGCGGCGGTGAGGAGGTTGGTCGAAGCCGGCTCATCTGGCACGCCGACGAGGACATCGCATGTTTTGCTCGGCCATCGCTTCAAAAAGTTTTATCTGCAGCGTGCCCGCCTACCCGGTACCGCGATGGCTAGCGCAAAGAAGCTTGGAGTGCGCGGGCATGGCGGCGTCATGGCCTCATGGGAGGCAGCGATGCTTGTGTAATCTGTATTTGTAGCGGTTGCAACAGCTACATGTATCTGCGGCTGCGGAAATACATGAAACGCGCCTTTCGGGTACCTCGTTTCCGGCTGCAGAAGGACCTAAATGTACAGATTCCTGTAGTATTTGTACGACTGTCTGCGGGAACGGCTGCGGATTTATATAAAACGAGGTCTTACCAGCGAACAAAAGGAACATGAACGTACAATAAATTAACATTTCTTATAAGAAATTACTTTAAAATTTCTTATCTAGTCCACTTTCCTTGTTCGTGCTCATATAGTTTTTCTTGTAACCAAATTACTTTAAAAATCAACGTGCTGGTGCTGCTACATATGGTCGGATTGATTTGAATCTAGAGGTTTGCATATCCAATATCATGTGTACGGGACAGTAACTCTAGCGGTTACTGTTACCGTTGATATCGGCGCGTCTCACCTGCAGGGCGACCACCTTGCCCGAGCAGTTAGACGCAGCCAACGACCAACGACTTCCCCAACGGTCAGCTCTAGCTAGCCCGTGCCTTATAAGCCGTAGCTAGCCACGAGCCTAGGCACTCTCTGCTTTCGCGCTCAGCCAATCTAGGCTTCGCGCGAATGCAGTCTCGACTCTAGTAGTCGAGTAGGGTGTCAGTTTTACCTTTTCGTCCCATGCGCACTCGAGCGTCACGCGACACTTCCCCTCGTTCAGCTACGCAGTTCCCCAATATGCAGCATGAGCAGTCTACATCCGCCGCAGCGGCCGACCCTCACGCTACCTCACTCGAACAACGCACAGCCGAACAGATTCGTACGGCGGTTTTGGCATCGGAACAACGGATTACTGAGCAGTTTTTGGCGGCTAACGCTGCCTTACTCGCACACTTCCAGCAGACGACATCTACACCTGCTACTACCGATCAATAGCAGTCCATTCCCGCCGACGCGACAGCGACGGAGGGTGGTAAGGCGGCCCCCGAGCCACCTATTGACTTGCTCGACGACGAACCCGACCCCTCCGCGGCCGAGCTCGTCGACTTCACCTACTACGGCGAAGTCATCCCGGCCGGCCTCGAACGTCCCCCTCGAGACGTCGAGGAGCCACGTCTGTGGACTCTCACGGACGACACCGCCCGGGCTCTAAGCGACAAACGTACCCAAGCGGCATTCGACGAGTACCTACACATCGGGTGCTATGCCTTCTTCGACAGTTGCGCCAACGCGGCAATTGGCGAGGCTTTGGACACGTTGTCGCACGGCCCACCTCTACCTACAGAGCAGGCGGCAGCGATTGCCCTCATCCGAGCGGGTTATCGCACCCACACAGCGACGGAGGAGGCCGCCCGTACCAGATTGGGCTTTCTCCGCCTCACCAAGGGTTTACAAACGAGCACAGATGCGGACCGCGTGTTCGCCGAATTGGCACACGAGCGCTTTTGCCGACCGCGTCCTACCGCGGTCTCCGGCACATTGGACGCGCTACGCCAAGTTTTCATCGACCGCACGCTTGAAGTCAGCTTACACGCCGCCAGCAAAACCGCCGCCGGCGCCGCTTTCGCAAAGGTCACGCCGGACAAGCCTACCGGCCCCGACGCTCGAACCCGCAAAGCCGCCGCCGACAAACGCAAGGCCGCTGGGGCAGTAGCAGCCGCGGCACGAGCCGCTCCACCCCCCAAGCCGACCGACTCGGCTAAAACCCCAAGCAAGAAATGATGGTGTGGCCCGCCGCGCCGATTCCTGCTCCCCGACATCTTCCTTCATGCGCCACCGCGTACGTCGAAAATGGCGGGAGTGGGAGCGCATCGGTGCGAGCGGCCAAGTCCGAAGTTGGATCCGCCACGGCGTACGTGTAAAGTTCAAGCACGGCCTACGCCCCAAGCCGTTCAACCACGGCATCTCCATGCTAGACGCCACACCCGACCAAC
This sequence comes from Tetraselmis chui, assembly GCA_026401115.1. NCBI lineage: Eukaryota > Viridiplantae > Chlorophyta > Chlorodendrophyceae > Chlorodendrales > Chlorodendraceae > Tetraselmis > Tetraselmis chui. Next base: position 21,520 of record JAPMLY010002668.1, read on the forward strand.
TCGAGTTTCTCAACTCGGAACTATCACGCTTCGAGGCTTGCGGCGCGTGGGAGCGCTCTACGAACCCCCGCTACGTCTCCCGGATGTTCTTGGTGCCAAAACCCGGATGCAATCAATGGCGCTTGATTATCGACCTTCGAGAACTCAACCGCTACTGCTCGACATTCAACATGACTTGCGACACCCTCAAGCACCTCCGCCATCTATCTCGACCGGGGGACTACTTCGTCTCACTCGACCTCGCCGATGGGTACTACACCCTTGGCATCCGGGAGGAAGACCGAGACTACTTCACGGTCAACTACCGCGGCACCCTATGGCGCCTCGCGTGCCTCCCCATGGGGTGGTCGGGCTCCGCCTACTAATTTTGCAAACTCACGCAAGTGTTTACGAACCACCTACGCCGCCCACCACCTCCCACGCCCGCATCTACACCGGCCGGCCCACGCCGCCCGTCCAAGCGCTTCCTCCGGAACGCGCGATGGCGAGGAACCCGACTACTCCCCTACATGGACGACTTCCTCTTCTTGGCGGATTCCTACGACGAGGCACTCTTACTTCGGCAGCGCGTCCAAGCCATGCTCGACAGCCTCGGCCTACAACGCAACCCCAAGAAAGGTGTGTGGACGCCAACGCAAGTCGGCGACCACTTGGGCCTCACGGTGGATTTACAACGCGGCGAGTTTCGCGCCCCACTCGAAAAACTGCGACACCTCGCACAACACGCTTCGTCCTTGCTCGGACGAGCAGCGTCCAACGCACGATGGCTACCCACACGCCAACTCGCAGCCTTCGCGGGGAAAGCACAATTTCTCTACCTCGCCATCGCGCCCGCCCGATTCTTTTTGCGCGAGCTCCACAACGTCTTGGCTACCCGTACCGGTTGGGGGGGACGCGTGCGCCTCACCCACCAACTCCGACGCGACCTCGAGTGGTGGCGCACGGTACCCTCCCAACACAACGGCCGGTCGATCTACAAGCCCATCGAGACCGCCTATTTGCACGCCGACTCGAGCGACTACGGATGGGGGGCCGTCCTCAACGAGGACGCCAATTACCAAGCCCGCGGGTTTTGGAGCGCCCCCGACCGCCTCCAACACATTACGTGGAAGGAGCTTCGAGCGGTCCGGCACGCGGTCGAATCCTTTCTACCGCAACTCCGAGGACGACAAGTCCTCCTCCACGAGGACAACACTGCCGTGGTCGCCGTCCTAACCAAGCTAACGTCCCGGTCGCCCGTCATGATGACCGAGCTACGGCGTTTGTGGTTCCTACTCGACACCAACGACATCCACATCCGCCCACGCTACATCCGGTCGGCCGCCAACGTCTGGGCCGACACGCTCAGCCGCGAGATGGACTCCGAAGACTGGCAACTAAACCCACACCTCTTCAACCACCTTCAGCGCCGGTGGGGCCCGCATACGATCGACCGTTTCGCTTCTATGCTCAACACGCAGCTGCCACGCTTCAACGCCCGCTGGCGCGACCCCCTGTGCGAGGACATCGACTGCCTACACCTCCCCGACGCGGCGTGGAAACGCGAGAACAACTACTGCACCCCCCTTGGTCTGCCCTACCAGCACTAGCCGCCAAACTCGAACAAGCTCAAGCCGCGGCGACTATCATCGCCCCCTACTGGCGAAACAAAACGTGGTACCACGCGTTCGCCCGCTTGGCCACCGAGACCGTGCACTTCCCAGCGTCCAGCGACCTGTTCTTTCC